>JAQIXW010005523.1:0-10306 GCA_034700685.1 Willowsia buskii | reverse complement strand
ATTAGCCCGTTATAGAAATTAGTATTATGAGAATATTCCGATATAGGAATTTGTATTATAGGAACTTTCACCAGATCTTCTGAGCTACTGAATAAATGTGATAATTTTCCTTTTCAATATTTTCGGCGTTTGATTTAGTCAATATAATACAAAAATCAATTTCGCAATATAGGAACTTATAATATGTACAATAATATTTGATTTATAAAGTCTGCCGGAGTTCACCAACCTGTTTGCATTTAATACCCAAGTTATCAAAAACAATTTTTTTTACATATCTGTGAAGTAAGATTTATACCATGCAGTGAAGGATGAGCATGAACTGAAAAGGGTTTTGGAGATGTCGTAAATGTTGATAAAAAAGAAGCACATGTATTCAACGCTTTTATGATTTGTAACACTTGTGTCTACACGTGCTTTTTACATGGCTGGTGTGCGAGGTGGTTTGGAAGATATAGCAAAATCGTGTTCACATTTTTTATATTAAGCGTTCTTCAATTGTGAATGAGGTGGCATAAGTAAAGCTGTAAATGAAATTTGTACATTTTAAAAGTCACGCTGACATTTTATATGAAACACGCCTTGCCCTTACTCTGTTTTGTCGATCCATGACGTCGTTGGGGGAATTGAAGATGTCGTCAGAAGAGCTTTCGATTGTGAACTGGATAACAATAAACAATTTACACCAGAATGATCAAAGCCACTTGCCACAAAGCAAACAAACACGCTCTCAGCAAAAAACTAGGTTTCGTATAAACAATGGCCAAATAGGTAACAGAATGGAGAGCACATTGAAATGCACATGAGGATGTTCACAGGAAACTTTAGAAATTAAATGTTATCCCAAACAATATCCCTTCCTCAACTAGACAATGTCGCCCAAACAATACAGCCTACATTATACACCGCTTCGTTGAGTTTGAAGAGTTCTCCCTGAAGTATTTACACAGTTGTTCGTAAGACTTGTATACTTTTGTATGCATTTTCATTCTGTACTGAAGCTTTTCATTTCAACTAAAATAGCAAAAGTACAAACAGGAACGGTTGAAATTATTTTTGGAATCTCTTTAAATTTTCGTGGGAGCATCTTAGTTTTTGATAAAGGAATCCCACATCGGTTGCTGAATAAAGCATTTATTTTAAACTGCACATCAAAATGTAGCATAACCGCTGCTAACATAAACAGGATTGTAGAAAATCTATGATGTGGATCTAAATCTTTAACTAAAACCATCAAACAAGAATTTTCTTTCAAACGTAAAAGAAGAAAGAAGCAGATAAAAGATGCAATCCGAAATTGAAGGATTTCATCCTAGTAATATTAACTACAATCTTGATTGCGTCATAACATCCTTCATTCTTTTCCCAAACTCTTCACCAAATTTGGAATGAGTTAATGCTCAAATTTTGAAATTAACTTTCGACTTTCTATTATCTGTTGGTCAATGATATCTCCGCAGTGGACAAGAAATCATGTATTCAATATGTACAATAAACAGTGTCTTAGGCGTTTACTCATCTTACCTTACTCCAATATCTAAGAACGTTAAGTATCCAATTTCTGAAAATGATATTTGATTTCCTTTTATAAAGTAACCGTAATGATGAAGGGAGTAAAGTTTCATTCACGTCCTTCATGGTTTTTTGTCACGCGCTGCCTTCTGTTGCAAAAAACCGGTAAAAATTCTCCTGTATTCTTTGTACAGCATTTTTTATTGCCCTGGTCAATTATAATTTTATGTGTTTTGCCGGTGGCTTGCAAAGTTTCGGTATTTACGGATTTTAAATTGGTACCTTGTTTTCTAAATATGCATTGAATAAAATTTCAGATTTAGTGGGAGTTAGCTAATCGTAAGTAAAAGAATTATGCATTACTATTATAAAATTGGCTTAGAGTCAAGGCTCTATTTTCGTTAATCCGGAAAACAAATTATGTAATCAGTAAAAATTATGCAATAAAATATGTATCCCATTATGTAATCCTACTAATGAGGCGTATTTTGAAGCTCAGAATTCAAAGAATTATGCATATTTTATTATATGCTTGCTTACAAATGATTTCACTCAAGCCATTGATTCAAATGAATACATTTTATTAGGTTTCTGCAAATTAATTGAATTAATCCGCAAAACTTGACGAGTAATAAAGAATTTTATATTATATCTAAATATTACAATCAATGGGCTTAGTTGGACGAAACGAGAATAAGAACACAAATTTTACATTTAGAAGATTTTAAATCAAATATACATTATTACAATATGTTATGTAGTGCTAGGCTAAACAAATATATTTATTAAATAGAGGTTTTAAAATTTAATAAATTTTTCGTTCAAATTGCTCAGACTACGATGCATTTGAGATTTAAAAATTCATTTTATTCAGCTCACATAATCATACAATTTATTAATTTTCTTTTTTTTTCAATCTCAATGCTTATTCCGCAACTTCAAATCTTACCAGCTAGTCTTATTATTTATTTATTTTTTACACTACATAGAGTGATCGGCTTAAGAACTAATTAAAATAAATTACAAAATATTTAACACTCATTAAATCGTCAGTCGCCAAAATACTTCAGTTGGAATCAGCGTACAGCAAACTACAAGGTAAGCAATTGACAAATGCAGCAAAAGAAGAGAAATTCTTATCAGTGACTTATGTGTAAACTTAATCGTGTTATCGTCCATCTGACTTTATTTTCAAGATACATTTTATGCATGATCTCAAATACATATAAAGTTTAATTTTATAACTTCAAAACAGAAGGTTTTACGGTGCCATAGTGAAAGAAGTTAATTCAAGGACAACCGGACAACCATCTGAAGACCTTAGCCCTTCCAGTGAAGCATTTGTTAGTTAACCTACCGAAAAGATTATGTTCGTCTTAAAATATTCCACATGTTAGACATACGTCTACAAGGAAAATTTTCCAATACATTTTCTTATGCGTGGACGAATAAATACTAAAACTGTTCTATAAAGCATTAATTCTCAATAAATCTATCTGCCCTGCTCCTTAATAAGTGTTTGGAGGTGGGGCAAGTTGATTGCATAAAAAAATCATAATATTTTTGAATTGCAAACATTGTGATCTCGTATGTAGAGTGTTATGTCGTATTATCGTATCTCTGTGACTCTGTATGTGGCTTGTTATGAACTCGTGCATTTTAAAAGCAACATAATAAGCTGGTCGGTGAAGTGGATCAAGTTTATAGATCAATGATGCATCAAGTGCTGTCATGAGTATTAATAAATTAACTCAATATAATTTGAAACAGAAACCTGTTCACACAAATTTGGTGTTACATAACTTTTAGAAATCTTTTGATCACTCATTTCTCGCATATATTTGCTTACTACTACTTTCATGTCATTAAAAAATACCGTCTATTAAAAATATATACAGTTTTCCATCACATTACCATTCTGAAGCTCTGGTAAAATAACATTCAGAAAACTTTGTATCAAACGCAAATTATGAAATAGTCAAGATTGCGTAAACATTTAGGTAGCTTGTATGTCTGTTTAAGTAAACAGTTCTATAATATAATTAAAATGTCAAATGTGTCTGCGGCGTCAAAATGTATATTTGCTTAAGTAAAGTTTCACATGAATCATGTTCCCCACACTGTATTCAACCAATGTTTACTTTACTATCTGATTCTGATTGATGTCGAGTATTATAACTTGCCACCTTAGTAGTTACGTGAAGTACAAAAGACGTGATCAAAACCACTTGCCACACAGAAAAACAATGACATTTTCAACATGATGGGTTTTTCACAAACAAAAGTCCAATTCATAAAATATTGCTGAGAACATCCGGAAATGTATTTTATGCGTTTTTCATATAAAACGAGATTTTCATCAAAAGCTTTATAATTATACCTTCCAAAATGTCTTTAATTTAACCAATTTTGTGCACTATTTGTGAAACTATTGTTCTATTTTTCTTAACTCCAACTACACAATAGGAAAACAATAAATTATTTATGCAACCCACATCCATTACGTAGACATTTGTCTATTCATTAACAATTAAGAATCCAATTCAGTCAAGCAAAAAACCATACACCAGAAAGAGTGAAAGGACCTTGAAGTGTGTTTGATAATGCTTACATCAATGGCAACGAATTCAAATGCTGTCTGATCAATCCATTCAAGAAACTAAGTACTTGCAATCGAAATATGTGCTCTAACGGTATCCATTCACTCATGAACTGAAACCCAACCTCGAAATACGCATAATACAAACATTCCCTTTTGAATGATATGACGTTTCAATTTTCTCCAAAGAGAAAGCAAAAACCTAGAGAAAGGAGGGGAGACCAAGTTGCTGAAGTTGTTGAAGTTGCTGAAGCAACTGTGCAGATGTTTGCTTAGCTTCCCATAAAAATATAGAAGAACTGATCATGGACCAAACTGGACTTTCTATTTTCACTGGGGCTAACTGCTCAAACCCAGAGCCCCTTCATCAAACGATTAGTTTAGCTGGCTCAAAACATGGGCCAAATTTAGTCCCTTTGGAATTGCCACCTAGTCTGAAAATTAGTGTAATAAGCAATAGTTCTATAGTTTGTGTTTTTGCATATTGTATAGTCTTCGTAATCGCCACAAGTGGTAATTTAATTGTTCTCAATTCTCTGAGAAAAGAGTACGCCAGAAAGCGGTCAAGAATTTCTCTGCTTTTGTGTTCTGCTGGACACCTTACGCGGTTATGACATTATGGTAAATTAAGTATTGAAAAAAAAGTCAAGATTAAAAATTTCTGAAAATTTGTGACCAGAGGATGTGCCTATTTTTGGAGTTATGGTAACGTACTTAGTTTTTTAAAACGTATTTGAATATATCGCTATTTTTTTTTACTGTTACAGGTACATGATTGATTGGAATGGTGCTTCCAACGTTGATTAAGGTTCAGGTATTGAGGATGGATTGCCCTTGATGGCAATGGGAAACTTTTGTATCAACCCGTTAATATATGGAAGCTTTCGTTAAAAGAAGAAAACATTTTTCTCACATGTTTTCATTGCTAGTTGCCTAGAATATGTTTAGAAGTAAAAATTAGATGAAAAGATAAACCAAGACTTAAAAGCAGAAATACAATTCAAGAGATTTTGGATATTTTAAAATATGGCAACTAAATACATGATTTTAGACCCTTAAATAGGAAATACTTTTTAAATTAACAATAATTCAATAAATATTTATATTAAAAAGTTTGAAGTAACGCGTGCTTCCAGATTTTTTCATGTTTGTATTTAAATATTTCTAAGTTTTGATGTGAATAAAATTAATGACTTGAGGCAATTTACTTGTTAGAAATTCTGTATTGGAATTTTTTGCATCTTTTAACACGCGCGTCACAGATAAAAGGCTGATATATGTATATTAAGTTTTTCTGATGTGATGATGAAAACTTTCTAAAGAATTCAAGCAAATAAAAACTAATAAGACAATACGAGCATTCAAGCATAAATACTTGTGTATTGAACCCCAGCATACAAAATAAAAGTACTTAAAATGGAAAGAATAGTAGTATTTGTAGATGTTAGCAAGTGCTTTTAATGTCTGGTGAAAATTCTACAGAGACGCCATATGCCTTCAGATTACGCAAAAGCTTATTTAATTTATAAGTTCCCTGAAGGCCTGAAATTCTAGAATTTCATGAATGCTTTTAACTTACGTCTTGAAACTATTCATTGAAAAAAGTTTATTAAAATCCTCTACGTCATACTCGATGTAGCCTCGTTTTTTAAAATTGCTCATAAAGTAATAAATAACGTGTTTTGATGTGGGTTTTACAATGCATAAATATATTTATTAACCTATATTTCATGCGACAAATATACTTCACCAGTTCAAAAATATTGTGTTTGCCAAACTTAATTCACACGAGCTACTCAAGTTACTCTTGCGTTAACTTCAATATGTTTTTTTGTTCATCATCAAATGAAGGATCCGACAAAAACGGATTATAATCACGTCATTTTTACCCAAAATGACTCGCCAAACCAACCACCTTTTATGCCTAACTTACAAAACTAGAATGACTTTTGAAATGAAAATTGACTTTCCTTGACTTTCTTTCATTATTTGTAATAACTCATAAAACATTTGCAGCGGACAGAGTGATGCCTGACATACTCCAATTTTCGAGGAGAGTAACCAATGGTTTACCCTTCATTCCAGTTCTATTTTTAGACATTTACAGATACAAATTTAGAAATTGAGGTCAATTACGGTTGAGTTTTTTTTACAACTATATGGACAGAAAACCCTTTATGTCGTCACAACCCCGAGATAATTCACAATGCCACATGTTCAAAGAATGTGTAAAATAGTTCGAAATTCATGAGACATCCATTTTCACATGTTTTCTTGTCTCCGGTTTGTCGATTTTGCAATTTGGATCAGTTGAATAATTTATAAGTTGTTAGAAAGACACTAGCTTTTGTTAATTTTTCTTGAGTCGAGTAAAGCACATACATTTAAAGATTCCAGTGTATACTCCTAGTTTCCTAAATATACATTAATGGATTCAACCAATTAAACAATTAATGAGAGATGAGGCAACTTCTCTGTTTAGTATTCATTTTTAAGCTAATACTTTGTTGGATTTAAATTATCCGAAGGAAAAGGAAATGCATATATAAATGCTTGGTTTATATGTTAGAGTAACAGCACTTCCGACACATGCCGCAATTTTTAGGGTTGAATATATTTGCGAGAATTAACAGATATTGTCTGCGTTTGTCATAAAAAATTCCACATTTCTCACATGTTTTGAAGCAAGACCTTAGAAAGTAACAAAAAAGATGGGAAATAAAGTATTAATACGAGGTAAAAATGAGTATATTAATAATTCATGTACCATATATTCAGCTTCAAAATACTGAACTTTTTTATCAGATTGGCATGCTTCTTTATTAGTTTCATGCAGATTAAAATTCTTAGTAATAATTTGGATACCGTAAATGCTGATATAAACGCCTCATCGGTGTTACGCGCCCCCCTCTTTTACCTGCCTCCCCCAAAATAGACGCCCCCCATTTTTCTTGCATAAATGCCGTAACGGGATGAAAAAATTTGCAATGGCAAGTCTGAGCATGTATATGGACATATGTATAGACATTAATGTAATCAAATTGTAATCCACGATATATGAAACATAATATACCTTGGAATTATCAACTTTTTACATAATATTGCTACATAGATAGTATTTTGAATTGACTTGTGTAAATAAGGTTTTAGTAGAAACGTATTTTCATGATGAAATGTATTACTGCGTACAAAAATATTGACATCAGCATTTAGCAGTATTGACACATATTTAGGTGAAGTAAAATGCAAAAGTCGACGGAGTACTTTAACCGCCCCCTCTATTACGCGCCCCCTTTAATAAACGCCCCGGCGACTACTGACCAAAAAGTCGACGGAGTACAATAGTCGCCCCGGCGTTTATATCAGCATTTACGGTATTTTGAAATTTGTCCTTTAGCTACGCGCACAATCACGTTTTAGTACGTGCAAACCTGCCAATCTGGAGAAAGTACATCCGCCAAGTACTGTTCAGCTTTCCTTTATGCTTCGTTTTTAATTTTAAATCCAACGCAGTCAAAAATTTAAATACGAAAACGTCAAAAAATCACATCTGCAATAAAAAAATTTGATTTGCAATTGACTTATGAATATTTATAATACACTGTAATACTAGTACCTAGCCGATCCTGATGTAATAAATACGGGTGTTTTAGTTACAGCATATACATGTGAAATATCGCCTACAAATTTAGGGAAAACTATATCCAATTGGTAAAAATCATAAATTAAATATGATCATCAAAATTGAGACAAGATAAGTTCAAATTAACGTCTGATTAAACTTATTTTTCATTATATCCCCCAACTCTACGCTGTTGAAAAAACATATATTGATTTCGTAGAAGACTAATCTTACAGAATTCTCAAAATGAAACCCTGCTTTTTGTAAAAAGCAAGTATAGCGTTATATTTGACGTCAAATCTTACAGTAATTGACTATTATAGGCACGCCCCGTGCGTATAATAGTTTCAGTCCAATCGGAAAGAAACCTAATCATTTTACTGTTTGCCGTTTTACACAACTTTTATAAATGCTTGTTTCCTAGAATATATGCGTCCGCCACTTAATGAGATAAAAAGCAAGTCCAAAGAAGATATCGGTTCCATTCATCGTATAAACGTATGACGTTTTTATTCTGTACCGTGGTTCTGTACGTTTTCATAGAATAAAAGTAGACTCTTGTACAGTTTGAACACAATATATTTTGTTCGCAGAAATAAAGCCATTACTTAGTGAATAACCTGGGATAACTAAAGATGTAATTCGGTTCATTCATGATAAGTAACAAGCTATGTATTGTTATCTCAGAGTTTGAAAAGCAAGAACGGTTGAATAGGATATTCGTTTAAAGATTAAAATGTTCGCAATATTTACAAGAGGACTAAGAACAAATCATCGACTATACCAAAATATTTATAAAATGCGAATAATATTTTGTGAAAAGCGCGAGGTTACTTCAGTCTTTGAAAAAACTAATGACGCAAAGGCTATTGAAATCCTTTGTTTTCATAAAGTCTTTTCAAACAATCCAACCGACAAATTTATTTTTCATGAGCGATGACTGGACGGCTGCCTAACCGCTTCAACTCTTAACAATATGTTTAATGACCGAAAGTAAGTCGCGAATGAATGCACCATGACTCATTGTAGTCTATTGCCTTCCAGAAAGCACCTAAGCCTATGAATTGTAACAAAATACATGACTTGAGAATGTTTGCCATACGGTAACATATAATCCTAACTTCTTTTAATTATAACTACAAAGCAGATATAACAAAATCCCAAAAGCTTTGGATTATAACCGGTACGTGTGTACGTTTTTGAGAATTCTGCAATTATTTTTTATGATATTATAAAATAATTAATGTCCAGTTTTTTATCCTTGAGCTTTTCATTTGAAAATAATACAATGTCATTCCCCTGCTCGAAGGTTGATCGAAGCTCAGCCTTACAAAATAGGCTCGTGTTGCGGCGTAGGATGACGCCAGTGGAATTTTCAATGCTAAAGATTAATTTTTTAACATATGTTCAGTAATGTAGTACATCTACTTATTAAATGTCAGTTTACCCTTATATCCATAAAGAGGTCTAGAATTGAAAAGAGATGATATAAACTGGTAAAAAAAGTGATATATGCTTCATTCTGCATTCAAATATACTTTCTCTTTTTTCTTTATGAGTTATTGAATATAGTTGTTATAATTTTCCTTTTCAATATTTTCTGCATTTTATTCGGTCAATTTAATACAAAAATCAATTTTGCAATATAGAAACATACAGACGCTGCGGAACGTATTTTTACATGGAATAAGTAAAAAATAGGAATAATTTTCGAATATGAAAAATACTCTAGTTATGAGCGAATAAACACGTTTTTTACACATTTTTTTCAATTCGATAGCAAATTGGACAAAGTGAACAAGTTTCAACAAGAACCAGAGATTGTTATGGAAGCCGTGGGAAAACTTGGACATTATTGAAGTTTTCGACCCATTACAAAAGAAAGTTTGCAGAAATTTAAAGGATGTTTTGATAGATTTGTGAGTAATTAGGATTGATTTGTAGAAGATTTGGATTTAATTGTAGGAAATTTGGGTTGATTTGAAGGAAATTAAGGATTGATTTGAAGGAAATTTTGTTTGATTTGAAGGAAATTTTGATTGATTTGAAAAAAATTGGATCTAATTGAAGGATAATTGGAAAGATTTGAAGATTAGATTCGTATCGAGGAAAACTTTGATAATGAAGAAAATTTTCATTAATTTCGAGGTTTGGAGAAAATTTAGACGGATTTACAGAAAATTCAGACTGATTTGTAGGATATTTGAAGAATCGTTTTTAAAAAATTGAAAGATTTGAGGTAGATTTTGGTTGGCTTGGAAAAGAGAAGAATCTGAGATTTGGAGAAAATTAGAGGAATGTTGTAAATACTTTAGAACATTTTGCTGGGTTTGGATTTATTTGAGCAGATTTAAAGAAAATGTAGGCTAATGTAAAAGAATTTTGATCAGAGATAGGGAGAATTTTGGGCGGATTTCATCGAAACAAACAAATTGAAGCAAAAAATATTTATTTTTTAAAATTCAAACAATAATCATTCAAAAAAAATCTTCCTTGTGGGCAAATTCCAGGGGGGTACAAGATACTATTTCCCCTCCCCTTAGACTTTCGTGGGGGGGGACTTGTACCCCCTG
>JAQIXW010005522.1:0-10306 GCA_034700685.1 Willowsia buskii | reverse complement strand
GTTGCTCGCTACTGATACGTATAAGTTTCTCATTTTAGTACCCACGCCTTATATTGGTGACATTCGAGGAAAATAAGTAGTTAAAAAATAAGTGAAAGACCGAGCTTTTCTTTTAAAGTAATGCGCAAATGGTTCTATTTTATGATATAACTCATAATACATGAAAGCCCATGTGAGAAACGGATGAAAGATGACAAAAATGTCCACAAAGCTCGTCATTTCATGAAATTTACAAGTTTATACTTTTTGTGTTGAGGGGAAACTACTTTCGAGTTGAAGGAAATCTCAACGAGTGTTGTGGCTGCAAACTAAGTTTTCATTTCCTTCCCGGTATTGCTGACTTGTGTAATGGTGATGCAATGTTCTGTTCATAGTCTTTTTGGAACTCAACTGGAAAGTTGGGGCCATACAGTATCAATTTCCATTTCAAGATTCGTCACGACGCAATTGATTCCCATTATTCTTTCAAACGCTTTTTTGCGCACTTGTTTACATTTCCTTCCTTCACAATTGTATTTGTAGCATGATGATTCAAGGAAAACACAGACAACGAAAAAAGAAAAAAACTGCGTCAGCAAAAATAGTAGCAGATGAAGGCTCGTGATGATGAATCACAAATCGAGCAAGTTGATTGAAACTCTTTTTGCGATCTGTGTATCTAGTTGTGTTTTGTATGTTGTCTGAAAACGGGAGAAGGTTTTCGTACTTAAACCAAACAAATTTTCCCACTTAATGTAAACAAAAAAAGTCATCAAGAATAGAATAGCATTTAGGTTTTTATAGCTTAATAAGTTAACGTTTGAGCTTAATTTTCATGTTTTAAATTTAAGCTTCTCAGTTGATTAAACACACTACATGATACTGATCAGGAACGAACGCTGGGAGTAGATTGAAATAAAATGCGTAATTATTCTTCGAAAATCAATGATTTTGGTGCAAAAATATGAGCAACGTATATTGAATTGGATCCAAAGACAAGACCATCACCGTAAATGACTCTGAAACTAAGAAAATTAATAATTTATGCATCCATAATTAACATTTTAAAACCTGTGTTTCTGTTTTATCTACTTCACAACTAAGAGATTTTATCTGTTATCTGCATCTCGTACTTGTACTCGTAAAGCAATACAAAAAAATGAATGAACAATATTTACGCATTGTGCATTAGAATTAAAACAACAAAGCTTCTTCTAACTTTCTTTTGTGTCACTTATGTTATTGTATTGTATGGATTAGTATTAGTAGGCTTCTAGTTGGGAATAAGAGTTGAATTTGAGTTGATTTAGTGCATTGCTTTCCATTAGATTAAATCACGTTCCAGCGAGTGTGTGCGATAATAACAGTGTGTCAATTTTTGATTTCTAACAAAGTGGAACATTGTGCAAAGGCATAGAATTTTGCCGTGTTGTGTAACAGATTTCGAGCGGAGCTTTTATAAATCATTGAAATAGAAAACAAGATTGTGTACGAATGTTAAAATTTCAAAAGGGCTGTAAAAATCCACTACTCCGTTGATCTAACATCATAACACAAACTATACACACTACACTTTGTACTGTCTAGAATTGACATTTTTGCGTTTCATGAGAAATAGTGTGCATTGTCAAAATCCTGAGTGGTTTTATGTAACTTTCAATCAGGGAACCTGCGTTTGCTTTGTCTGACTACAAGGATGCACCCCAAAGCTTTTAGACTCATGGACACATACTTCACGTTTCTTTTCTCAAGAATCTCTATATTTGAAAAGAGCGAGATCTCATGTTTTCCTGTTTTTCTTTTAAATTTCAGGTTCAATTATGTTCCACGTGAGACGACGACCTCCGGACTGTCATCCAAGAAAACGTAAGAAGAAACCTATGCGAAGGGCTGATGACGAAATAGGAAGCGGCTACAGGGGAAGTTATGACGGGCAACACGAACCCATGCTTGTTGAACTTTTACCAGGTAAGCTTTTGTGCACTTATCAGCTAATGATGATTACAGTTAACACAGTTAACGAGTAATGATTTAAAATGCAAACATTGTGAAATGTATACACAGCATCTATAAAAAGTGCAGACTCTATAAGAAGAGAAAGCAGAAGGTAAAAGTTGTAGTGGGAATGTTGTGGTTGTTCAAAGAATCTAAAAGTTGTCTTAAGTTGTTAAGACCAGACCACAGGATTGAGAACGTCAAATAAAACTGAAACAAATTAGAAGTGAGAACCAAGAAAAATACGTAGTTAAAATGATATGATGTCTTTCAAAAGTCTCTTCTACTAAAACTGTTTCAAGTGTTTAGGCGAACATTTGTCTTAATAGGACTGTCGTTTACAGTATATGTGTGTTCATCATATATTTGCTTTAGTATATATTAGAATTCCCCGACTGTAAAAAACAATAGATGACAAGACCATTATAAAGAATTATTTCCTTTTGTATATTAAATATTATTGTTCTTATTCTTGAATGGCATAAAGAATATTTCTGTATAAAAGAATCTCATGTATCATAAGAAAATATATTTCCGTTGGTTTATCAAAGAGAAGGTTATAAACTTTTTGTTGGAATGAGCAATGGCATATAGCCTTCATCACTTTTGCTCTGGGAAAGCATTTTCCTCTTCCTTTTTTTCTGATAGTAGTAAAGGCAAGAATGACTTGACAAAATGTGTTTTCAGATGATGTCTCCAGTAATGCACTGTCCTGCTTTCTGTCTTTCTTTGTATGAAAGATAATCCTAATTCAATACTTTAGACAATGTTTACAATACATCTTTCTACGGTATGTATAACAGTAAATACTGTGCAAATACTCTTTTGTTTATATAGCTGCTCTTCTGACTAATGATATTGCTTTTTTATCAAAGAAACTGGAGGGAAGAGAAAGTGCTTCTTTTTCGTAAGCTGATATAATGAAATTACATTGATGGTAATTATGTAACAAGAGAGAAAGTTTAGTAAGCAATCGAGAGTGCCTCACAGACAATCGTGCATGTGTTAGCAGGAATAATACACATATTTTGCCCACCGGTTCCGGCCAATGCATATGTTTCAGGAGAGTATGAAAGGATGATAAAAGCCTTTAATGACTCTTTTAAGCATCTTGTTGAAGGCACCATGTGACTTTGACTAACGTCACTTTCCCTACCTTTGTACACTCTCGCAAACACATCATCCTACAAAATCACACACATCCAAGCTCAAATTCCATTTTCCACTACACGCTTTCCTAAAAGGCTGTCGACCCTATTTTAGTAAACAATATTACTTCAGCAAAAGAACTTTATCACTGAAAGGAGAAAGAAAATGGTAATGTTATACATCTACTGTTAGTTATTACATTGTGAGATGCTATCACAGATTTGAAGAAGTGATATGGTGCTTGCGTTGTTTGTGCGTTAATGTGGCTCGTGTGGGTGCATGGACATTCTTGTGTGTGATTACCACTACCTGTGTTACTGCCACACAAGCATTTACACGAAAAACTTTCACTCACTCACAAACACACACTTATTGTTTACTTTCACATGCATGACAGGTTAGACAACATAAAAGGAAATTTGATGTGAAAAATACTGCAACAGGAAAAAATTGGGAATTGCGTCATTCTCGTTCTATTCAGTTTTACTAAATATAGTTATGAAAGTGGGTCAGTTTATCTTCCAGCAAGTAAGGGAAAGATAGAAGATACGGGTTTGCAATCAATGTTGTAATAAAAACGTAAAAAACATTTAAGCATTAATTGTTTATGAGCTAATCCGCGTAGGTTTAATTTATCTAGACTTTGGCATACTAAACATTACGATGGAGAATCAAATGACTTGATAGGCGTACATTATGCAACTTCATAAAACTTAAAGCAGTTGTCTCCACTGGGGCATTTTGCTGTCGACTATTCTTTGTCTGTAAATCTGTAGGCAATAGAATGGAGATATTAATTGTATATAAAATTGTAATAAAATAGTAAAAGTGAGCAGGAAGTGGCCATAAACGATTAATGCATGCTTGGATAATTTTTCATGATTTCCTGGAAGAGGATCATGGATCGCATAAAATGAATCCACACATCCATAGGTTGATATTTCGGGGGCGTTCATCCCTTTTATGCATTCTTTGGTTCTAGGTATTTTAGTTTAACACCCATTATATTAGTTTCCTACAAACAAAACACATCTCATCATTATTTCAGAAGCTGGATTGAATAGATGAAATTCTTGATGCAGTTGGGAGAACATGGTCAACAGGATAGATAAAATAAAATATCAGAATGAGAATCTGGTAGTTATGAATGTTGACTAGAGCGATGATGACGAAGATGAAATAATGACGTTTTTCATATCTACTCTGATAAAAACAGATAGAAACAAAAGAAAGACGCAGTAGTAGCAACTATATCTCATTCGTTTTAATTGACATGTCAGAAGCAGATCTCTCGTATCTTTATCTGCTTATACTGATAATACATACTTATATGAAATGTGCAATCTATCAAGCCATAATATTGTGATGCTTTGATAACTATAAGCGGTATATTCTTCAGGCTGAATGTTTTATAGGGGTAATAAACCTGGCAAACGGCTGAATTGAGAGGAAGGAAATCAAATGGACATATGAGTGGAAAACACGCATAATATATTACGTTTCGTCTACACTTTGTGATATTTGTTTTGAATGATGATCATGTAGACATCGGCATATCTGCATTTTGCCAAACATGGTTGATGTAATAAGGCTTGTTTTCATTCGCGAACAGTGTAAATAAACAATTGTGTAACTGCTCACTTTGTATTTAGACATATGAGACGGCTTCAATGGAAAGGGAGTGATAGAAAAGGTAAATAGGTGAAAACCCATAAAATGCTTTGTGCACTAATTTTTGTTTCTTGCTTTGAATGCATTCATTATATCCTCAATACATCACTTTATTTGTGCTCATCCCCGGCTGTTTGTTCCCAATAGGCAGAAACTGCCATTGACACACTTAATGCCAATGCATACCTATCGTATATATGCTATTATGAGTCCATGATTGTCATGCCATAACAGTATTACCTTCGGCGATGATGCATAATTATTGTCATTCATCCATACGATTGCTTTTTTTCATGTCGTAATAAAAAAGAGAGTTATATTGTGCACAAAAAGTACCGTGAACTTATACAGCATTTTATTTTGGAATCGGAATATTTCCAAATTCTAACAAATATTATTTAGCAATTGCATTTTAAAAGGTTTATTGGCTTGGATTTTAACATTCATTGTATGGTTGTAATTTTTCAGTGTGATATATACATAAATATTGATGCCTACAACTATGCATATATGTAGTTTGCTTTTATTTATTGTATTCATTCATCGTTCACTTTCCTTGCTTCCAGAAGGAAATTATAATGCTATGTTATTGATTATGATTACTATTATCAAATATCTGCCATAAAAATATTTTCGATGAATAGTTTGCGATATTTCAATAAATATTATGTAAACATAAAGGCAAGGCAATCACATCATGTTAAGTGTACGTACACTCTTTCGTAGCCCTACTTTCACACTCTTTATGAAACTGCAGGAAAACTACAACACAAAACAAATATTGTTTTGCTTGTTCATGCGACTGCGACGCACATCTTTCTGTTTCGCTTTCACTAAATACCTACTGATTATTCTCATCAGTATCAGTTCTGACGTAATATGTATCTTTTACTTGGAATACAGAATACAACAAAATAAATAAAAAATGCGTTTTATTTACAACTGCAGTGCTATTTTCATTAGAAAAGGTGTTGCCTGTCTTAGCAAGCAAAATAAGTCATTTGTTCAAGCATACAGACGAATCCCAGCATTTCACTCTGATTGTGATTGATTGCTCTGTGGTTTACGTCATATGCAAAATCACTTCCTCATCTTCTTTCACCTCAAAAATAGTCGTTAATAGTGTGCGTAGTGATTTGAAAACCCGAATTTAGGACATGTAAATGTATTATTACAATTATAGGATTTACGCAAAACATTTTTTTGTTACAGACATAAACTGTGGTTATGACCGAACATAGTAAAGGTGTTACTTATAGTGCTTACTTGTATTACTGGCATACCGCAGCACATTGATCCAGTAAATTATAAAAGCCAAAAATAAGAAAGCACACGAATTCGTAATTTTTGCGTCATAGAAAACCGATATTCTCCTTGGCTTGAAGCGTTAGAATTTATGGAAAAGGAGGGCGGCTCGCCTCTTATGCGTATTTATTTTGCGTATAATTTTGCTTTTCCACGTGCGTAGGTTGCGTTTAGTTATGAATGAGAATATGAAGGTAGGAGAAATGTAATCACTTGACTACATGAAACGTTGACTGCATATATTCTTAAGTGTAGTTCATGAACCCACATACCACATACGCACATCCCTAGCTCAACGCACGAAGCAAAATACTTTTCCCCACGCATATTTAAACGAGTGACCTGCCACCCTATATCAAGAATTAAGTAAGCTTAGTTTGTAGTTGTTGGTTGGAAAAGGACAGGTAATATATATTAGACCTACCCACTACCACCGCACCGGTTGGCTGATTTTTTAACATGGGATAAGTTTGCATGCACGCGTGCAAAATCTACGTAGTTTCTGGATATAACGAAAACCTGTGCGTATTCCATTCCTGACTACTAGACTTCCCGCTGAAATGTCTCTGGAGGAATATTATTAAAATTGAGCTGCCACAAACAAGCTTCTACAAATTGCGCTTTGGTTGTATAGGATCCCTTAAACGGAATGTTTGTCAAAGTTTCTCAACGACTGTTTACAGTGTGCAAAAATACAATGTTATTATAGAAAAACTTTGTGACATTATTTGAAGCCTGCGATTTCATTATTTTCTACAATCATTTAATCCTATAGGACAGTTTATCATCCATCCCAAGCTGTGTTTACTTCATCCAATTTTTCGATAGATTTCGAAACATTTTAGCCTTCAAACACTTTTTTCACCTTTATACCAGATAAGTGCTGCAAATTGAGTTCAAAAGGGTATATGGATAATAGATAGAATGAAATCATTATTTATTCAATCCTCGAAAAGGCCTTTTCAATGCATTGTACATCACATTTACTTACAAAATACTTACGTAAAAATTACGATACTTTCTCTTTCTCCGTTCACCCCCTTTTCGACTTTGGTTACACACTTGTCAATAATTTACGCCTTCATCGTCTGAGACTACAAGATGCACTAGGATTGAGGTGAAGTTCTTGCTCTCATGAATAAAGTATGGGCTTTTGAATTCACTTCACAGTAGTTAGAACTTTAGCGTGTGTATATCTACTTGTGAAGAACCGGGTTTACGAAGGCCACTAGACCCATAGAATTCGCAGAGCGGAAACCAATTTCTCTGTAAATAAGATCTGTCAATCGAAAGAACAATCTAGACTGGCACATTCGCTTTTTTCAATCTTTTGCTTTGTAATCAATATTTTTGCTGGAAGAAAAGTTTAGGATTTTGATATGCTCATTTGAGAGGAAGATATACGGACACCGGGGATGTATACAAATAAATCGGAATCAGGTTTTTTTCGGAGCTTCGAACCGAAAATTCTTAAAAGCAGATTCCTATTAACCTACATGTAGCAAAATTCCAGCAGTAATTATAGGATATGTGGGAGTCGTTTGGTATAAGTAGACGTAATTAGGTGTATATGAGTGTATGTTATTTGCTAATATACTGCAAAGAGGGCTTTTAATAAAACAAACAATAACCATTATTTCATGATGTTTAAACTGCATTTCATGATTTGTTTGTTTACATTTCTGGGCTAAACCTTTTTCGTATAAACATAAATTATACTAACTGCCAAATGCTTTCAGTACTCCTTACATCAGTACTTGTGGCTTGAAAGGATCTTAAGAACTTTCTGTGTCTAAACTCTATTCTGAACATTTTAGGCTATTAGTATAAATGTACCCCCATATTTCTCCTGTACATGCTTCGAATCAACCGTTCAAGGCTCCTTTCTACCAAATCTTCTTAACCTCAGAATACTTTCACTAATGCACAGTTAGTACACACTACTCTAGTAAAGTGTGGTACAATTTAGCCGCTTACCGTTCAAAAATCCATGAAAACATGTTTACCTTTCCTTCTTTACCCTGTTTACTTTCCCTGTTGAAATTATTACGCATTTAAATTGTTTTTGTGTAGGGACACACACTTCCTTTATTCCAAGTAAAATACAGTAATTGGATAATGGATATAACTTCTATGATAAAGTGAAACAAAAGATTTGTTTTGTAGTTATTTTTGTTCTGTTCTGATTCCCACTGAGGAGTGGATTGTGTGTTGGTTCCAATAATTTTATGAAAATAGTTATGATGATGTATTACATAGGTATTTATATATCCATTATTTCGTTGTTCTATCCACTTTTACATCGGTATTTACGTACATAATATAGGTAGATACCTTATCTAGTTAAAAATTTACCATTTGGAAAGGTCTCTCCACGCCACTGCGTGAACATTTGAGTAGGAGGAAGAAAAGAAAGATTGAGAACGCATAAAGCAGTCCTTTTGAGAAACTCTTGTTTGTTTACATCTTCAAAGAAGATTGCAAACTTGACGCTCTTGTCTTCTGTCTGCAAAAATAAATGACATTTCTTATTTTCACTTTTACTTCTGTCCTTTTCCGCTTTCATCATCTAAAAACGCCGTCATTATTCTGAGAGATTGCCTCCCGTCTCCAGAACATTACTTGCAGTAAACAAACCATAAAATGAAGAATATGTCCTTTCGAGTAAAAACATATACATTAAAACAAGATCCCCAATGTTCTGCTATATCCGCAATATGTAGGTAGATAGACAATAGTTATGATGTTTAGACAGACAATAAAATCATAATAACACAATGAAATGCCGGCGTGATAATCAATTTTAGACATGGATTGTAATTCAGTTGACCTCATTTTGCTTCTTCAATTATAGTTCACTTATAGTAGTAGAAACTTGTTTTCGCATAGTAATCGTTGATATTTGTACAATATAATATGATCATGACAAACAACGTCAAATTTTAGAATGCCCATCATTAAAAATGATTGTTTCATGGATTGCTCTTCAACATTTCACAAATTGAGCTAAAGCCTGTGATATCAAATAAATATGGCTCCCACTCAGAAAACAAGATGACACGTGTTAAAGGACATATAAATTGAATGGTAAACATTTTTTGACCTTTTTGACATTGCTGGCTTTCCGTATTTTCGGCAATGTATTTTTTTCTTTAAAAAATACAGCGTGCAAAATTAGATATAAATTTTATGCACAAGCGGATACGTACAAAAATACTGATTCCGGTTTACCGGATATTGTTCATATAACAGAAGGAAATAAGTGGCAAATGAGTTATTGTAGGTTGTAAGATATCTTTAAAGTATAAGCATCTAACAACAATACAAGGATATAAACAATTATGCTAAAGTCTATGCAGAGGCGCACGATTTTATTCATAGATTCCCAAAACATAAGCTACAACTCTTACCTGTCACTAAAAACGAACCACAAAATGCAATCAATGATATATTTTTTATTAAATATTATGTAATATAAATCAATATGTGATTTCCTGTTTTGTAGACGGTAGCGAAACAGGAAGACGGATAGCTTTAGAGACAGATGTGACTGAAGTCGGAAGTGAATGGGGAGGTCTTCAACTAGCTGGATTAAGGCCTAGACATTGTGTGATTGCCAGTACGGAAGGAATTGTCACACTCACGCCGTCATCCAGGGATGCTGACATATACGTTAATGGACAGCGAATCTACGAGACAACGATACTTCAGCATGGAGCAATAATACGGTTTGGGAGAACGCACTACTTCCGCTTTTCACATCGAGCAGGACAACCTTTCTCAGAAAGGTAACTACTACATAATAACGAAACGGAAGGAGTGTATAGTATTGATTATTATTATACTCATCATAATTTGATTTTCATATATTCCACTTTCACTGACAATATTATTCGTCATATTCGATCATCAAAGAAACTCGAGTTATCCGGAATCTCCGCTCACTTGAGTAGAAACGACAAATACCAATTTCATTAGAGTGGATAAATGATTGATGCTTATTTTGTTGCAAATGAAATATTTTTATATATTTTTCTTTGATATGATATGGGGAGTGAAAGTCCGTGCAAAAGCATTTATGTACAATGTTTTTGTATATAGTGCATGGCTTCCTTGTATAAAATGTTTTATTTATGAAATAACCTTTTGGTTTATGCATGTATTATGTTGTAGGTTATAATTTACCCAAGTTAAGTTTGATTGAGTT
>JAQIXW010005521.1:0-10306 GCA_034700685.1 Willowsia buskii | reverse complement strand
GGATGCAACAACACAGCGCTCATACTACCAAAATTTATGTGTAACCAATATAAAAGAAAACTCTTACAACATGGAGTTAAGCAGAATGTTTTTGTTGGCACAGAGAAGTATGTAAACTCATCTACAATATTTAAAATACATGGAGTAGTCCATCCAAATGTTATCAAGCGATTGAAATCTGTAAAGGCATCGGGGCTTTTTGAATGGTGGCAGAATTTCGCTACAAGTTCTAGCCAGTTTACAACATTGCCAAGTTTTCAGCGTCAATTAGAAAAGCCGACAATGAGTGGTAACATAAAAGTGATATTCACTTTGCTGATTTTTGGTGTCTTATTTTCATTTATAGTGTTTTGCTTAGAAATTGGATATTCTGTATATCGGGTGATAACAGAATATATCCGACGGTTTAGGATGATAGTAAGGTTAGTCATGCTTCAAAGAAAGAAGAAATTTAGAAACTAATTTTCATGAGAAATATGAGCAATGTTTATTGTTTCCCACATTACCAGCGAATGAGTTACTAGCAATTCAAGAAACACTGCACATTAACGTTTATTAGCTTTTCTCAAGTGAACAAAGTAGTCAAGAAAGCATCAGTGCCGTTAACTTGTATAAATAACCAAAAACTACTTAATTTCGAAAAAGTTATCATATATTCAAATATTTTTGTGTAAGTCTTCTATTGCAAACATATAAAATAAATTGTTTCTAAATAAAGAATTAATGTAAATGCAGATGTAATCATGATCATAATTTACCAATTATGAAGTGGAACTATAAATAATAAAAGGACAGAGAATGTGTCTAAATATTTAGTTTTTTTTTCGTTTACAACTCATGTTAAAACACACCTATTGGTTTTTGTGTGGTAAAAAGTAAAATTAACACGGTAACTCTGACAATTTTAAAGTGTCCTGATTCTCTGGAAAAACTATTTTGAAAGTGCTGCAATGATTTGTTATTTCGTTCGCTGAAATTCCAGCAAAATCCAGTAATGCTCATGTCCAGTGGAGTTCAACCAACGTTACTTATCTGACAGCTGTGGATAAAAAATAGTGCTCCGATGATCCGATGATAATGTGTTGGGGAGCATAAAGAAGTAATCGTTAAAGGAGCCAGCCTTGTAGTTTTGTATTATTATGTGATTATGTCGACAATATTTTGCTGGGTACTGGTAGTCAATTTCCTTCCAGTAATCTTGCAAGAAGATAAGACGAGACTTTTTGAAAGAAAATGCGCAACTATTGTATGCAAGATCAAAAAAGAATATCTTTTTCATAACAATCCCTTGCCGTTGACATTTTTTGTTTGTTGATGATTTCAGCTAATTTTTCGCGTGATTGACTCAATTGGGGTAGCAGCGATGTAAATTCTTCTTTACACAAGCCATAGTTGAGAGTAGAAATACCCCAAAATTTTGTATCTCAAGGCATACTCAGGTTGGTGTGACCTCACACACCATTTTGTTAATTACATTGCAAAACAACTTGAAAGTGGCTTTTAAAAGCACTATGACGACTTTTATGAAGCAGTGATGCAAATTCAGACAGTTTATGCATTAGGCTTTAAAACTGGCTTTTACAGTTATAATTTCTTCGGATTACTGAATCGATTTGAGTATGAAAAGCATAAAAACTGCCGCTCTCTAGAATATACAGAAAAAGGTCATTTATCTATCAAGCTGAAGAATAAGGGTGTAATGATTGTACTTTATTTATTCATTAGTTGAGATTCCTGAAAGTTGTCCATATTCAAATGTACAAAAATATTATAAATGTGCCAATTAGTTGAAGCAGTTATAATTAATAGGTACATAAACATCAAGAAAAACATTCTTAATTCAACTTTTTGATTTAAGCTTATAAAAGTTCAATTTTATTAGTTATAATGTAATATAATATTGACATTTAGGTGTACAAGTAAGCACAGATAATCGTTGTTTGGAAAAGAATAAAATGCAACATATTTGCTACATTGCTGACAGACACTTGAATTGTGTGTTAACTTGCGGATTTCACTTACATACCAAGGTTGCCAAACTGACTAATCAATAAACCTTTTAAAAATAGCAAATTTAATTGTATTTATCGTAGCCTTACATGAGCTAACCAGAATATCGAACAGAAAATTTACCTTGCTTTCATAACGGCACCTTACGTCACCTTACACACTATGGCAGTAAATCATTTAAAGTTTCGCTTTAAAGTACACCAGACTTATACTATTTGTTAGGAAAGAACGTTTTTATGTAACATAAACTTAAAATATTTTAAGTCCTATCATACTTTGCAAATCTATTTATTACAAAAATTATCTAAATGTTAGAATCACACTCATGTTCAATTAGCGTGTTTTCTTACACAATGACGTTTTAGTTGACTTCCACAAACATACGCTTTTTCACAAAACTTACATGCATATTGTCTATCGTTTGTGTGTTTAGATTTTATATGGGTCTGCATGTTTGGCGAATGGGCGAATTCCATTCCACACACATTACAACTGTACGCTTTCTCCTTTGTGTGAGTGCAGATGTGTCTAAAGAGATTTTTCCTTGAATGAAAATCCTTTCCACAAAAGATGCAGTCATAATATTTCGGCAAATTTGATAACAAATGAACTTTAGAATGTTCTCTGAGTTGAGCTGCTGTAATGGATCTATATTCACATGTAACACATGCATACGGCTTTTCCAGGATATGTCTTCGTTTGATGTGTTGATCTCTAGTTTGTTTACAGGAAAACTCTCTGTTGCAAATTTCACAGTTGAATGGTTTTTCCCCCACATGCACTAGTAAATGTTTTAAATATCCTTTACTAGTTTGAAATGTCTTTTCGCAAAATATGCAATCAATAGTTGGTCTCTTGAGAGACAATTCGTGCGTATTTAAATGTATAAGAAGGTCTCTCCGGTTCTTGTACTTTTTGGGACATTTGTCACATGGAAATTGCCAAGTATTTGTATGTGTTTTCAAATGTTTGGTTAAACTGTCTTTTATTTTAAATGCTGAGGGACAAATCGAACATTTGTGAGGTCTTTCATCAGAGTGCCTAGTAGCTTCATGTCTTTTCAGATAAGAGCTGCGTGTAAATTGCTTTCCACATATTTTACAAATAAAGTTGTTCAAACGAGGGTTAGTATGAGTTCGTTGATGTGATTTCACACTTCTTTTGCGTGCAAACGATGCTAAGCAGATTGAGCACTTGTAAGGCTTTTCTCCGGAATGAGTTATTAGATGTGTTTTTAGAGTGGATTTCTGCGCAAAAGATTTATCACAGATTTCGCACTTGTACGGCTTTTCCCCTGTGTGAAATCTCAAATGACCTCTACAATTTTTCTTGCTGTTGAATATCCGGTTGCAAAGATTACATTTGTATTTGGCTGGCTCCAAATGGGTTTTCTGGTGTTGGGTCAGACTGCTTTTTGAGGCAAAGCATTTGTTACAGGAGCTGCATCTGTAGTCCAGTTGTCCTTTGTGAATTTTTATGTGGGTTCTTAAACTGTCTTTATTGATATACGTTTTGCTACACAATGGACAGGAAAACCGAATTCCTTCGTGAATTGATTTTATGTGCAGTCTTCTTCCTGACGGGTATTTGAAAGTTTGCTCACATCGATCACACTTGTAAACCATTTTGTTCAAAGCTGCTGTTCAAGAGAAAATATTTTAAAATTAAAATTTAAATATGTAAAGCATTACGTAAGATGCATGATATATTGATTAAATTTCACTTACACAATTTCGGTTTTGGTAGGATAGTAGAACGTATTTATTATTATTTAATATTTTCAGTTAATGTATGGTGTTAAATTTTTGATAAAGTTTCTTAGGATTAAATAATAAGCAAGTGCAAAGTAGCCAGTAGCACAATGCAAGTGTAAATGCAATATTTCTTGTTTTGTTTTCTTTCGTAAATACAAGGTTGGGTCTGCAATAGCTATTTTGTTTTAAAATGTAGGTGCACATGAAAGCTTGCTGTATTTATTTATAGCTTACATTAAGGAACAAGCTTGTCTGCATGTTTTCACGTATAAGTACAAGCCACGGGACATTATAGGATTTGTTTGTATTCTAGCTTTGCTTAAAATATCCCTGAAACAAAGTAACCAACGTGCTGCAGCGGAGCAATGCTACTGTTGAACCAAATTTATGTGTTTGTTCTAAAAAGTGGATTTCTTGCATGTCAGTGAATGAATGAGCTCTGAACAATAAAACGTTAAGGTATGCATGTAAATTCCAAGAATTTAAAATCATTCAGTATTAAAAATAAACTATTTTCGTATTTTGGTCCATGTGGTACTGAAATATTTGAAAAATGAACAAACTGAGTGGTTGAATTCTTACAAAAATAAACTCATATCACTGTAATAATATAGTAATCAATATTAAAATATTAATATTATCATTTAAGATGGCTACGAATTTCAATATACTTACCTACATCATCAAAACAAAGCTCAGTACTTAGCAGTAATTCCTAGAAAACGATACGTTGCCGTTGAATTTTATTTGTTTTTGTTGAATTTTTCCGTTAATTTCCTTTTGCTTAATTTTGTGCTTAAGAATGCTATATAAATACATACCTAAAACTATCTAAATCATTTCTTTATACATGTAGGAAATACAACGTGTAAAGCTAAGCATAAGCTTTAGGTTTAGAGTGCCATTCTCGTACTCAATAAGACAGTTCACTTCCATATTCGTATTGGTTTTCTAAATATGAAAAAATTGCACAAGAGATATTATTGGCTTGAACTTACTCTCATCGCAGTTTCTGAGTAGACTTATGACAGACTCATCATGTCTTTGCCTTTGCTTTTATTACTGTATGAAATGAATACAGCTCCAAGTATATCTGAAGGTATTTTACAGTTTATTTTTCTATTATGGTGTGTACTGGTAATTTCACCCTCTGTGATTTTTGAGGCATCAATACTTCCCATATTCGAAGGCTCTGGAAGATTGTTCTCTAATTCATAATCTTTAGCGCTTAAAATATCACCGCCTTCAAGTACCTGACAGGGCATTTCGGAATCCACCTGATCTTCGTTTTTGCATTTTGAAGTGGCATTTTCTTTAGTGGTCTCTACTGATTGATTGCTTTCCAAATTTGTACTTTGTGGTTTCGGATATTTGTCAAAATATTTTTTAATTACGTAGTGATATACATAAAGTTCCATTAGTAAGCAAAATATTCCTCCTACATAAGCACATACCATAGCGATAAAAATAATTAGTAAATTTCCTAGGTCAATCTTGTCCCCAGTTTTAACAGCAGCATCAGACTTGGGATTTTTTATTTCCAGTTTATGGTGAAATTGTGATGCCAGCACAGTCCAGTGTTTCCATTTACCTATCAGGCCACTCTGCACAATCCTTGAGTAAGTCTGCAGCATCCAAAATCTATTTACTGTGTACATTTTTACATACCGAAACTCCTCATTGATCACTTCTGGTAATCTGTAGCATTCGGCGTTTTCATAGTTAAGTCTTTCGCGAAGAAACTTTTTGTAAATCAGCAAAGACTTAGCATCTTCTGAACCGGTTAATTCAACAAACTTTCCAGACAAATGTTTTATACTACTCATATACGTATTTGAATTGGAAAGATAAAAGCTTGTATTAAGCTTATCCAGTACTCCACGCTTTTGAAATTCGTCATGAAATAGCTTCGACGGATAGCCGTATTTTAAAGGCCATACAATCTTGTAACCTAAATGTAACATTTCTGAAAGCGTATCATAAACTTTTGGAGGATCAGGAACCGCCAAAATACTGAGAATTTCGTTCCCATAAAATTGAGAAACAAACAACCACAAAATGTCAATAAAAACTACGCATATAAGTTGAGTTGATTTAGACCACTTCGAAGGTTTTACATTCGACTTATTTTGTCCTTTATGGTTTTGCGAAGATTTGATAAATTGGGATATATTTACTAGAGCACCAAACCCCAAACCTGTAAGCAACCAAATGTCAAAACTGAATGGATTGATCCAAGTGGAAAAATCAATGAGTGAGTCATCAGTATTCTTAGAGGTAATCAAGCAGTACATCACTTGCAGTCCAAACTTTCTCGAAAACACAAATCCTTTCACTCTCCAAAATGCCATTTTTTTGACGTAGGTGCCATCCATTTCTAGAAACTGTCCCTTTAGTGATTGATCTATCTTTTTTATCAACATAACATCATTATTGTACTTCCACTTGTTTGTGTCCAGAGAAAAATTATGTATCTGCAATAGTTGCATTGATATCATGAAATTTTGTGTGCAGTATCGAAAGTGGGCTGAATTAAAACGTAAGCAAATATTTTTCATGCCCGTCACTCTAAACGCGTCTACGCGTACTTCCACATTTCTTTGGTTACTTGTCCGAAATAACTGTTTATGCCACTTCAGTGGTTTTTGCAAAGTTCTTACGAATTCAGAAGTTGCTATTCCTTTGCTTTGGTTTTTAACACAGTATCCGTTACAGAAAAATGAGTAGTAAACTTGCGGATGGTTATGTGTAATGGATGCTACAAGTGCAACCTTGAGTGCAGGTAAATTTCTAAATAAAGGTGAAGACCAGTCGTCTGGAATAAATTTTTCTGGGTCTATCCGTCCATCTGTAAAAGGAAATACTACCAACGTGTTGGGGCTCATCAAGAAATAATTTATAAACATGTCAGTTTTGTAGTTTATGATTATTATATGATTATGATGGCAATATTTTGCTGGGTACAGGTGGTCAAGTATTTTTGAGTAATCTTGTAGGAACATAAGACGAGACTTTCTGAAAGATAACGTGCACTGGTCGAATGTAAGATCGAAAAAGAATATGTCGAAATTTTCAGTTGCTGAATCCAAAGTTTGCAAAAGAGTTTCAGTAGTCTGTCGAAACAATTCAACATAACATGGGCTTAAGAGTGGAAGAAGGCTCCACACAACGTTACATTGACTCGAGAGAAGAATATACAGTAGTAAAAAAACCTTCATGATGAGCTTGTATATTGGAAACTATACACGATAGACAGATAAAAGGAATTATAGTTCTTGGCTTGGATCAAGAAAGTTTTTTTCAAAATCCTCCAAAAACTTTAACTTTCGAGGTAAACTTGTTAGTGTATGTGAAGTTTGACTTGTATTTGGTATGTCTATTCTACTTATTTCGGGGAAAATTTGATGTGAAAATGATTCGAAATAATGTGTACCTTCAATTATTTTATTACGTAGTTCTTTATGAAGTATATATTGTAACTTGATCTGACTGAATTTGTGCTGTCAGTAAATGCTTATGTGTCAACATGTTAAACCATTCCCAAGATGACGCACGTGTAATAAATAAAGTGAGTTCCACTTTGACATTTTAACGCATATTCGTACTAACTCACAAAAGTATACGTATTTACTACAACAAAAATAGAATTCTAATTAGCGTTGTATAAGAACTTATTTCGATGTTCAATATACTCGGCCAATTTAATGAGTAGTTTCGTCCAAAACCAAAAAAGGATTGCAATCAATTTTTAAAAATTCAAAATCGGAAAAAATGTAACCTTTAAATCTTTGCTGAAGTATCTGGTATCACTTAAAAAAGATTTGAAACAAGTTTTTGGTTACTTAAAAATTCCTATTGCTTTAGAAGTTGCATGGCAACAGTCGAGCTTTAGAATCTTGTGTACATAGTGTAAATGTGGAAAGGTAAAAAGTAGAGTAATTTACATCCACCAGGCATTTACACAATGTAAATACCAGGTGGAAGTTCTTTTGTTTTGGCTAAGGCATATTAATTTAAAATAATACGATGATAATATTTCTTGTCATAACAAATCTAATATACAAAATTTGAAAACCGACTATCTATCACAATATTCTGTTACTTGAGTTATCAGGAACAATGTTGTGACCGTTTTTGTTGGCTGCTTGTGTGAATAGTTAGTTAGTGGAGCTTATTTGATTAGATGGATTCCTGCATTGCTCTGTATAAAATTTAAAACATCAAATCCAATCCCTTTCTACATTAGATTAAAATACTCCTCTAAGCAGAATCGATTAAAAATTATGGAACTAGTTTGTGTGTGAAAGAAATATTTGTAAACATGTATAAATCTAACATGTATAGGCATATATCAGGTTAAACAGTAATGTTATGCTATCATTTTATCTATTTGAAGAGACTGGTATTGGAAAAGTCCATATTACATATCCTGTTTTTCTTTTTGACACTTATCAGTCATGCGTTCAGAATATTACAGAATATCCATGTACGTTTATAAGAACGAAGAGTGAGCGCTACTTTGCCGTTGTATTAATAGTTTGTGTAAATAACCCATAATATGCCTCCCTTTCAGTTCATCATATAAATGACGTGTTTATTACACAAAACTAATTACACTATAGCATGAATTCCATGCTTATGGTTAGGCGAAGTAGACAAGCTTGGTTAGGTACGTAATGTTTTCTCATGCAATGCTTTCATACAAAGAAATTAAGTGAACTTTATGTAAATCATAAGGCATTGCTTATCAAAGCTTTATACTTGCGCTTAATATGAGAAACGGTTGCGGTTGTAGGACATTTTAACATTCTATTTAAAAAGTTTGCAGAGTAATCATTCACAAGAGATTTTTCAAGATCGTCTTCCCTAAATTTGTTTTTCACGAAGCTAAAACCGAAATATATTTAGTCGACAAAAACACAATATTTGTTTCAATAGCCAAGTCTCTGACATTTACTATCTTAATCAGAATTTTAAAATGCACGTAGGAATCAATCAGTTCACAAACATGAAATCAACAAACGACTTAAAAACAATCGACCATTTACCAACCCACAAATCAGTGTTCACAGAGCGAACATATTTCCAATGTGATATTTGCCCAAAATCTTTCAGTTTTCGAAGTAAGCTTCACCGGCATACAATGACACATACTGGAGAGAAACCTTACACTTGTGAAATTTGTCTTCTAAAGTTCTCTCAAAAATCTAACTTGACCAGACATTCGAAAACACACAGTGACATTATGCCCTATAGTCTTAGCGTCAGTGTCTGTCCAGAAACTGTCGACAAGAAAAACATTAGTGCTCACGAGAATTCAAGAGAATCTGATTCGACCCTACTTACCGAATGTATGAGTATCCTGAATCTTCGGAATGAAGCTGTGTTCAAATGTGAGAGTTGTGTTAAGTGTTTCAGAACTGCAATTGATTTGCGTTGTCTGTCACGTGCGAATACACTCGGACAAATACAAATGTATAATGTGTAGCCATAAGCTTCGCAGCAACTACCATTTAGACGTGCACATGAGAATGCATACTGGTGAGCGACCTTGCACCTGTCATTTATGTGATGAAGCATTTGCAAAAGCATTTGCACGAGTTAGGCATATGAGTACCCATACAGGTGAAAAACCTGATCAATGTGGGATTTGCAGTAAGCGCTTTACTCGAGGTAGCCAGCTTCGTGTGCATCTTAAAACACATTCAGGTACTTCGTTAATATTTATTTTTACAGCAGATTTATATTTCGGAGAGGGCGAAGTTTCATTCCGGTTTTTTAATAATTTCTCTTTTTGCATTTCACAGGCAAACAATGAATTACTTATGACGTGAGTAGCGTTCCTGAGCAATTCAGTTTGTGTAAAAATTCCGATTTAAATGCAACTTGTACAAAAATTTAATGCAATTTTCTTTCCTGTTTGTTTAATTTTTGACTTTACACTAATTAATATTTTTTTTAATTGTGTTCAAATTCATTATTTCGTAAAATTAGATATTTTAAATAGCTTGTTAAATGACTTTCCAAGTAATTTTGCTTGTGGTTGATTTTTTTGAAAACTATTCAATATTTATTGATTATGAATAAATAAAAGCAGTTATAATAAATGCTTCATGTCATGGCTATGCACTTCTTTTCCCTTGGTATCTGCTCACTATGCACATAAAAATCATTTTAATTAGAACCAAATCCTAAAATCATATAGAGATTCAGAAAAGAAATAACTGAAGATAATATCTGCCGTAATAAGTAGTCTGACTTAACACTAAACTCTGAAGAATGGTGACCCGTACTATTATTCCACCGCTTTGCTGACATTACTTGACATACTTTTTAATGACTGGTCGCTTTACTTTATTTATTTTCATAACTCTTTATTCAATTCAGATTCAACTCACATTACATATATTTTAGCATAAATAGAATTACATAAATGTTCAATATACTCAAATCATACTGACGCTTAAAGCAAACGCATTATTTTGCATATCAAATCATATCGAAAGACCGGAAGGTAGATTCAAGCTTCCCGAATTCTTCTG
>JAQIXW010005520.1:0-10307 GCA_034700685.1 Willowsia buskii | reverse complement strand
TAATATATTTGCGTTGTCTTCCAACTGAATTCTGTATGTAAAATGCTGTCCTTGCTTCAATTCTTGAAAGTGGTCATAATGCCGTGTATCAATGATAGCTAATGTGGCAGATTGTTTTCAAAGTGGTACAAAATGTCAAATCTTTTGCCTTTTCTTTTGCGAAAATGCAGCGAGCCATCATCAACGCTAATCTTTTTCGTGGATGTGTTGACTTGCCAAGGAAGAATGAGTTTTGCAAAAACCATTCGGAGGAAAAGGAAAAACATCATCATTTTGGTTCATATTAAACATGATAAGCATCACTTGTCCCTTGCAGAAACGTGTGCGAAATGGGTGCTGGCGACGTTGTTGGGAAACGTGCAAAATGCAAAACTAACATGTTTATATTCAACTATATAAAAGCATACATTACAGACAGGCAGAGAGGGAGCACCTCCCAAAATTCATATATAAAATGTAGAGAAGCAAGCATGCAATCATACTTAAAGACAATAAGGAAGTTGGCTATTGTAAGTAAGAAATTGGTAAAATAGCAGACCACTTAACTATCTCCTCAATAACAAGCTTGCACACACATGCAGTAATAATACAGCCACGAATTAATGTGCCTACTCATTACGTAAAAAACCTTATAATCAGATCAATAACATTAAATGAATGTCTCTCCTCAAGAGTTGCACGTATAGTCTCTTCTGCATTAACTATTTTTATGTTCCTCCAAATAAACAAGCTTTGCCATGCAATAATAACATGAACTTTTGAACATCATCAGAGCAAAAGCATATTAGAAAAAATCGTATATATAAAAAAGGTTAAATCTTTTTCAAATAACGAGTACACAGAAGACACGTAATGACTTAACAAACAATAAAAGACTTAGGAAAGTGCCTGCTTTGCTAGGACGATGATGATGAAGAGATTGACTACTTTGCTCTCTCACATATCCCCTATTAACTGTTACTTTTGCCTATTGTTAGCTCGTTAGTTATGTGGTAAAAAGGGACTTACCTAGAATAACCCACCTTATACACTTACATCTAACCAATTCACCTCTCTTCTCATGAAAAACAACCACGCGTACATATAATATTGCATTTACTATACCACACGTATAGATTCCCTATATACGCTTGAATATTGTATGTACGGAGAAGAGAATATTGTGAATCTTTGTACACGCGTACTCCTCTACCTACTAATATTTTTGCATTCAACATTTCTACGTATTCCCCATCATCATCATCATCAGTTTTACCACCACTCCAATACGGATGGATTGGTGATGGTGGTATCATCATCATCGTCCTCATGTCCTCGTAGCAGCAGTTAATACTAAAAATCTTTGTAAAAGGTGGAGAATAAGAATAAACCTGAAAGGCTTTATAAATAAAAGGTACACGTACACAAAAACTTTTTTTCTACATGTATCTTTCACCCTTCCCCTTACAAACACCAAAATGTAAACTAGAATCCCAGTCTGACTGAAAAGGAGATTTTGATGATGATGACGACGACCAGGCCAGGGTTGAGAGTATAGAGGATTGTGTATGTGTGCAATATGTGAAGTCTCAAGACAAGATAGGCATACATTTATATGCATTTAGAGAACACAGCACAGATAATTGAGGAATGATGATGATGAATATAATGTGTGCAATATTGTCCTGCAAACTGCACACATACACACATACATATATACAAAGACAATAGAAAAAAATTATGATAATATTCAAGCCTTGTGTGTGTGAGAGAGAGAAAGAGATGAGGTTAATAATAACAAACATAAATAAATAGTAGTAGAGAGATACATGGATTTTTCGTGTGAGGAGGAGATGTGTGGTTTCTGTTGGTTCTCTAGTCTGTGTCCGTACCTATAGACAATATGTAGAGGGCTCGAACAGAAAGACTACATATTGTAGTTAACTTTTTTAAACTTTAACTATAGTAAGCTCGTCGTGAGTACTTAAATGTTATTTAACGCTAAATTGTTATCTGTATAGTTTGTGCATAAAATTTATCTGTGTATGTGTACATGTGTGTTCTTGCCATAATGTAAAGGAAGAGTTTTACACGATTTGCAGTGTTTGCGCTGCCACACAATTTTGTGAACTTGACTAAAATGATGATTATATGAATGTGTGAGTAGTGTTTTCATAAGCGATTTTTTCGCTTATATTGTTGGTTAGGACAATACATGATTGTTAACGTCTCAAGAGGAGCAGTACAAGCAGTAACAGGAGCAGTGCAAAGGTTTTGAAAGGTTAGTACGTGTACAGCTTTTATTTGCCATTTAAATGTACTGTTGAACTTTGTTAGAACTGTTGTACAGTATACATATTTACGTAGAAAATTGTTACTTTACTTATAAGTGAGCATATTATTATTGCATTATGTCAAAAAAATTATGTTGTATCTGTGATAACGATGTACAATTCACAACAATATAGCAAGCTCAATTTATACATTACAAAGATCATCATTTCGTTATCATAATGAAGGCACACAATTGTAGTTTAATATACGACTACTAACAATAAGAAGAGAGGAGTTAAAACTAGATGAATTGAACGTATGTCCAAATGTAACTATTATGTTTACCTATGTGTCACACATTTGCTGCAAACTTTGCAATTATTATAATCTCCACACAGATTTCAAATGCCAATAAGTGCACATTTTTAATTCCTACACTGTCCATACCATAATTTAGAGTGTATTTTAGTGCACACTTTTACATTGACCGTTTATAATTGCAATATCATGGAATCACTGCCATTGACAGAAGTTAAAGATAGCTGTGTAAACATAATTGTATTACATTAACGTGAGCATACACGAAAACAGAACACTTTGAATTCAAAAGTGCTTTACAAAATCACTGCAAACGTGTGCAAGATGGGGTCATTTTAATAATATGCATAATAATGTGAGAGCTGTGCACAGGAAAGGTGCTAGTTTTTTATGCAGAAAATAATTGCAAGAATGGAAGATGCACCCAGTTAGTCCTATTTGGGACACTTTACTCCTATAATGATCTCCTACTTCTAGAATTGTTAGCAAGAATGTAAATGTTATACATATATATTTTTTAAATGTGTCAAAAGAAAAGTTAACGTGTCGTGCCCCAACAAAACCTGCAGAGAAGGCGTTTCTCATTGAGAGAGAGAAGCGTTAAGTTATTCAGAACGAAACGATTATGGGTGAGTGCAAATGTTGTTTGAATAACACGTATATTTAGAGTCTACCATGTAGTCTCAAAAGGTGGTGAACTGGTTCCGATGTACTCTTTGAACCCTTAATGTGTTATTATGCTTCTAATAATTGTCAATTTAGGGACATGCGTAATACTATTCAAATGCAATCCTTCTGAACAATGATGCAAGCATTTACGAGATGACATGGTGACAGGAGTGAGGCGATTACGATTGTTGTTACAAAAGTTGCTAGCGCACTCATACCAAAACAAGCAGTTCAAATAAACATTCACAAAAAAGCATAGACGAAACTAGTCAGATTAGTCGCTAGTTGTTATTTTGTCTGTCGCCCCTTTTGCTTATCTACATGAAAGGCACAACACATTTTTATTACAGCAGTGACAATACATAACTGCCTGCAATTTTTAAAAGGATAGGCAGCATGATGAATGTGCAGAATGGCTGCACTTATCATTATGATGATTATGATGATATATGCAAAAAGAATCCCTTACATTTATTTACTTGCGTAGTGATTAAATTAGTAGTTGGGAATAGCAGCGTATCGAAACCTTTTCTTGACACTTTTTACAGTGTATGGTTTCTAATTAATTACTGGTGTTGATAAAGGGGAAATCATAATGTAAATAAGTATAGATACGCGAATTAAATTATTCATAAAGTAGTAAATTAGACCGTCGGATGAGGCCGGGGGAATATTTTTAGATATCATACATTATGCTAATTCTTCTTTATATTCTTTTTCGAGAGATATTTGGGCAAATTTCAAATGGTGTGATACAATGATTGGAAGTTTCTCGAAAATAATGTGTTCAATTTTTGCCACTACTAATCCTTTATTGTAAATCGCATGACGCTGTATTTTGGAACATCAAAAGATTTTGAAACATTTACTCCTTTCTTATTATATATCATTAGAATTTATTCCTTTTTCGTATAAAGTGTGGCTTGAAATCAGTTTTATGCTTTGTTTCTCTATGTGCTTTTTGTTTAACTGTCGCATGTTTTCTGTTTTTTGTTAAGTGTCTCGATCAACTTGGAGGGTTTTGTATCCAGAATCGACCGTATACTAATGAAAGTTTCAAGATGTGGTGATAAGTAAAATGAGCAATCGTCCGTTGTGTTTTATGAGTTGGACTTGAACAACTCATAGAAAAAGTGTAAAAACGCCGTAAAGTGACAGTTGACAGATTTATTGCCTTAATAAATGTGTGCAAAGTTGTTTTAAACAAAACCAGAGGAATTTATTATTACGTCTGTAACCAGCACCAAATCAACATGATTGAGGAAAAAGAGCATTTGCAAATTGCGGATGTCTAAAGGGAAAAAAAGTTGTCTATGAATAAGTGGAAAACACGTCATTACTTATTATATAAGTTTTCCTCTCACATAACATCCAAGTATGCATAAATATCTACCTGGAAGTGTGGTACCCGGAAGCATTCCGTAAACATGGGCAATCTATCGAAATCCAAATGACAGCGCGCAGCGAAGAAAATAGAAGAGTAGGAAGTGATTTTTATTCTTGCTCGATATGAAAAGTGAACGCATACATTTTCATACGAGGATGAGCCCACCTCAGACCATGATGATGGAACAAATACGCTGATTTTTAAGCGAAACACCTACATAATAAAGCTGGAAGGGAAAAGTATTTTCCAGCTTTCATCCAACAAAATTATATAAAAACAGAAAAAGGCAGAGAGAAAGCAACATCATTGAAGATTCATCTTATACCATTTGTCCTGGATTAGCAACAGCAACTCACAACCCACATCATCGTTAACAACCTCCCAACTAACTTTTCTTGCGAGTAGAAGAAGCTTTAGTGCTGTCAATACTACTTTATCATCTCAATTAATTGCATTTCTTGTTTTTTGGAAAAGTATATTCAGTCCCTTTAGTCCTTATTCTTATATGGATTTTGAATGTAGATCGATAGATAGGGAAAAAGTTTATAAATAATTTTTATAATTCCTTTGAAGTCATAATGCTGAACAAATGATATAGATTTATTTATTTTTCAACTGCTTTTTGCAAATTATTGTTGCATTTAAATTTAACGAGATATTATGTATATGCGTGGGAAACTTTAAATTTGAAAGGAAGTCATCCACGATGAAATCTATCGACAGAATACAACCGCACTTTTACCATAAACCTACTCTGAAATTATAGAAAAGCCAAAAAGTACTGCGTAAAAGGAGATTATCATTGGGAGAAAGAGAAAGCAATCATTTAGCTAAAAAGTAGCGAAAAAAATGATTGAGTATTCAAATGCCCCTGGAAAGCTTTAACTGAAGACAATGCGCAATTCGTTTATTGTCTCTGTAAAATGAATAATTACAATGAAAACTAAACCAGCGACAAAGGAAACTCAGAAATGGCATTGTCTTGACAGTTGATTATTAGCTAGCCACAACTCGGCTGCAAATGGTTATTTTGGTTGCCATTGTGATACATTCAGGATGCAATGCGCAGCAGTTCAACTATTATTATTTATATTTTTGAAAATACAAGATTTCGAAAATTTGAACAAGAAAAACATTGTAAGAACTAGTAATTTATTTTTATTATCATGTAGCAGTATAAGATAATCATTTTGATTCTCGCAACGTTTTCATAATAAGCAGTTCACAATAGAAGATATAATTATTACTCAATATTTTCCCACTTGTGTATCATTTATTTTTCTCGTGTCTATAACATTTCGTATTTAGACAAGATTAATAGTTTTACGATAACAATTATACAATTATACCAATATCAGTTGAGTCAGTGCCGCCACATTTCTATACAAAACAGGACGACCTCACATCCAGTCAATCGGTATATTAGTGCGACATAGGTTAGGTAATCGACTGTTTTTTACACTGCGCAAAATGTGGCTTGAAAAATCAGCAACAGAGGTTATCAGAGCAATGGTGAGACCACTAGTCGGAAGCAATAATTATGTGAAAAGAAGAAAGGGGAGTGGAGGGGGAGGTGGTGGAAGGACGCCAGCATTTCTAAGAACAGGGACTACAGGTCTCGCCACGATCTTCATCCTACTTGTATTCACATTCGTGCCCGTGTCTTTACAAGCATTCAACATATTCAGTCACAGCTATGATAGGCTGGATCAGAAATATGGCTCTTTCACTGAGAAAATGAGACTGGAAATGTTGGAGGAAGTCAAGAAGATGTTCTACTTTGGCTATGATGGCTACATGAAATATGCCTTTCCAATGGACGAACTCGATCCAATTCACTGCATAGGAAGAGGACCAGATCATGAGAATCCGTAAGCTGACGAAGCGAAACATGAATTTTATGAAATGAAATAATAATATGAGAAATGAGTCAAAAGGCATGAAAGAGTTTTTTCCTGCTTTTTATCTCCTCTTTGATGATTTTCCTTTCATTTTGTGGCTTAATTGGCAACCTCTTGTTTCTGCTTCCTGTGAAAAAATAGGTCCAACATTAACATTAATGATGTGCTCGGAGATTACTGCTTAACTTTAATTGACTCATTGGATACTCTCGCCGTGTTAGGAAACGTTAGCGAATTTCACCGAGCCCTTCAATTGGTCATTGATCATGTCTCTTTCGACAAGGAGAACACGGTCCAGGTCTTTGAAGCTAATATAAGGTTATACTTTTTTACTCAAACTTGTGTAACTTTACGTTGATGGAAAACTTTATTTGAAGTATATTGCGACGCTGGCAGTGGATTTATGTAACATATTTTTTTTTTACAATTTGATTACAGGTTGCTCGGTGGCCTTCTGTCTGCCCACATGTTCATGGAAGAGGGCCGATACATGTTCGGAGAAGACTTGCGACCCACCTGGTACAATGGTCAGTTGTTACAATTAGCTCATGACCTGGCATCTCGCTTACTACCAGCTTTCCAGAAATCAATAACTGGAATACCATATCCACGGGTAGGCAAAACTCTCAAAGGAATCATGTATTTCGCAACAAGCCTTACGTGACTTCTCTGGGGCAACCTAACAATTTCAAGTATTTTCAAGACAACTTATGCATGTCACCCAATCTTTTCCAGGTGAATTTGAGAAAGGGAACGGTGGATGAAGGAGGTGAAACATGTACAGCAGGAGCTGGATCCTTGCTTCTGGAATTTGGAGCACTGTCGAGATTACTAGGAGATCCAATATACGAGTCCATGGCACGTCGTGCCAACCGCGCTCTGTGGAGTGCACGAGCTAAAACGACGGGATTGCTTGGTAAGCAAGCTTTCCTTTTCAGACATCAAACTCAATCTATGTCTTCTCAAGAAAAAAAAAATTGGCAACAAAGTTCGCAAAAAAAGTTATATCAACTGTTGATCAAAAATATATTATGTTGTTTCTCCAGGAAATGTTATCAACGCCAAGACAGGGCAATGGATCGGTAGGCTGAGCGGCTTGGGTGCTGGATTAGACTCATATTTTGAATATTTGCTCAAATCATACATTCTGTTTGGAGAGGAAGAAGACTACCAAATGTTCAATGAATCGTACAGCGTAATCAAGCAGTATTTAAGACGAGGGTATGCAGATCTTCTTTTTGCATGTATTACATATATAACGACAATATTTACTTTTCATCATTTAATTTTCCCCTTTCTTCTGCAGTCGACCCCAATGCAATTCAGGTTATGGGGATCATCCCTTATACGTTAATGTGGATATGCATAGCGGAAACACATACACCTACTGGATCGATGCTTTGCAAGCATCTTTCCCAGCAGTTCAAGTAAGTCCCGATGTGACACACAAACAAATTTTGTCCTTCGAAAAGACAGCATTGTTATTTTAGTTTAGTATAAAAAAGCTAAACTTTCTGCCTACTGCTGTGTCATCCATCCACAAAGGAAGGGTATTAATTCCATGGAAAAAATTTGCATTTTTAAACTCCTTCCAGGTATTAATTGGTGACATCGAAGAAGCTATTTGCACACACGCTTGGTACTACAATGTATGGAAACGGTATGGCGTCTTGCCGGAAAGGTTCAATTGGCAGAGGCTTAGTCCTGACGTCAGTTTCTACCCTCTCCGACCTGAACTAATCGAATCGACGTATATCCTCTATCGGGTGAGCAGTGTGAATTGCATTATTTGTTAAGAGAAGAAAAGAGAAAGAATCTGTTGCTGTGGAGTTGGCACGATTTCCTACACAGACATGTAATACGATACTACTTTCTCCTATTATTATTGAAATTGTAGGCAACGAAGAATCCCTTTTATCTGCACGTCGGTCGTGAAATTGTCCAAAGTTTAAATACGTATGCGAAGGCGAAATGTGGATATGCTACAGTTCATGATGTCTTGGATATGAGCTTGGAAGATCGAATGGAAAGTTTCTTTCTCTCGGAAACCTGCAAGTATCTGTATCTGGTAAGCTGGTGTAACATATATGTCGAGCTTTGGAGAGAGCGCGCATATATTGAGTTGAGTTGTAGCAAAGAAAATCAATAAAATGGGATTTGTTGCACTGGATGAGATGATGGATTTTGTTTGCCAAACATATTTTAGTTGTTTGACGTCGACAATCCCCTGAATAATCATTTCAACAAGTACATTTTCACCACGGAAGGACATTTACTACCTATTGGAGAGAAAATGCGGATCAAACCTTGGGAAGAGGACGTTTTCTCAACGACGACACCACTCAGCTCAGTCCAGGAGGAGGAGACATTATTCTTCAGGGATAAAACTCCAAAACTCAAGACAAACGCTACTCAGCCTTCGGTATGTACACGACAACACATTCATAAGCACTTTTACAGCAAAACATGATATCCAATAATGTGACTTAATATATGATGATGAAACATACTTATCTTCCATCAAACTTTAGAACAATTATTTTCAATTGAATAAACAGTGCGACGCTGTGGATGCCGCTCGACAGTACCTGCTCCCACTTCGAACGCCGTATTATCTTCAACTAACAGAGTCATTAGGCCTCAAGGAGTAGCAGTTTTAAACGGTCTCAACAGGTAAAGTAGACATGAGTCCTTTTTCATGACACTTATCCCAAACCTGCAAAAATAAGTGGGAAAATGTAATCATTTATTTTTATTTTTTTCATTTTGACAGTCCTTCTTTAGTCACACGTCACTCCATACACGGGGAAGGATTCCGAAAAGCAGGCCTTTTCGCATTTTCGTGATAATATACCGCTAAAGGAAATCGAAGTGGGATCACTTTTTTGCAATAATCGTTTTAGTGATATCTAGTTATTATTTTTACTCTGTATAAAATCAGTCGTATCAACAACATGTCAAAAAAACTATCGTCAAAATCTTACGTCAACATTTTTTGGCAATGGTGTCCTTATATCTAATGCAAGCAAAGAGTAAAGCAAGCAAAGGAAAATCACAGTAGATTCTCTGTTTTTTGCACACGAACATGATCTATTTAAAAAAAGGAAAAAGACAAATCGCGTAATCCCCTCTCCTCTCTCCCTGATATCCCGTAACCTACGCCACATTGTAAACTGATCGTATTAAATTTATCACTTGAGTGACAACTCGAGGCGTTACAGAGGCAGCATAAAAATGGCTCATTTGCTCGCATAAAGTAGGAAAATCTCTTTCACCTTGTTCTCTGCCTACTTGTTGTGTCGTTGTGTGTTGTGCAAGCTATTTGTTTCACTTTGTCCTCATTTTGCCCCATAAAAATATATATGTGTGTAGGTGACACCACAGAATGGTAAACAAACTGTAGTAGATGCGTCGATATGCGAAGTAAAGATTTTTTCCGGGTTTCCTGAGACATTATATAGTTCACATTCATTTTGTGGAAGTTTGAGATAAGTCTGAAAAATGTTTTTTAAACAATTTTTAATCATGAATGGATGTACAAGTTGGTAATGTTTGCAAAATGAACTTGGTCCATTTATATCTCTCAAATATAAGCATAATATATTATTATCATTATTGTTACTGTAATAGAAACAGAAATTATGATTCATTATGAATAACCGAGTGTACCAAAAAAAATCATTAGAAAAGTTACAATGTGTAATCAAGTAATCAATAAACGAGAATTATTTTTTCCTACATTATTATTTCGAATACAATGTGAAGCGTCATGTTTTAAG
>JAQIXW010005519.1:0-10309 GCA_034700685.1 Willowsia buskii | reverse complement strand
TATGCAGTGAAGGTATTTTGGGGCAATATGAAAAATCTGTTTTTGTGCATGTAGAAATTAAACATGATTTATTACTTGGTTTGCTTATTGTATGAATGATTCTAATTATTGACATTTTACAGGGAAAAGACGATAGCGTGAGTTTTAGGTGAATGCAGTAATGTGATTTCGGATGTTTATGATCATGCATGCTCGGGAAGCAATGTGAAGCTCTAGTACCACCACTATTGTGAAGTTACCAAACGAAAGAACCCTAACGAATTCATCACGTCACCATCATGAATACGCGAAATTTCACTCTAAAGTACGTCGTGGTGGGGGACAGCGGAGTGGGAAAGAGTTGCTTGGTAGATCAATTTACTCGGAAAATTTTTCAAGAAGCCCATTTGACAACTATTGGAGTAAACTTGGCGGAAGTCACAAGGTCAATACGCATCAACGGATCAGAAGTGAAAATCCAAATTTGGGATACTGCTGGAATGGAGGTTTATCGTAGTCTAACAACAGCGTATTATCGAAATACTGCAGTTACCCTACTTGTCTATGATGTCACACGCCGATGCACTTTTGAAAACCTGAATCGTTGGTTGAAAGACATTAAAGAGTCGTGCAATAATGCTCACATGTTAATTGTAGTTGTAGGGAACAAAGTTGACTTGGTGAAAGAGCGTCAAGTTACCCGTCAAGAAGGGCAAGAGTTTGCATGTCAGAACAAACTGTTTTTTATGGAAACCACTGCAAAAGTACAAGAAACTGTCGAGAAAGTTTTCTTTCTGACTGCTAGGGTGTATTATGAAAAGATTGACATGGGTGATATTGACATTTATAATCGCCCGTCGCTTTATGGTGTAAAGTTAGAGGATGCCACATTTCAAAACGATGAAGGTGGTCGGGGGGATAGTAAAAGGTGCTCATGTTAATAATTATTATTTCTACCTTATAACTTTTTATAATACAATAAGACTGGTATGTATATATAGTGTATTCAAAACGTACTTTTTTCGTTGTTAATTTTATGTTTATTTGTCATTTGTGTGCGGTAGCGGTAATGTATTTAATGTATTGCATAATTTCTTATTACAGTACGCTTTATGAATAAGGGGTTTCCTCAATGTTGATACGTGTCAAACATTTTGTTTAAAAATCATTTCTATTAGACAAGAGTACATTTTACAATGTTGTGATTTACTGAGACTTATAAATAAAACATTTAAGGTTTTCTTGCCAATTTCAAGGATTGCGGCTCGTATCTTTTTTCAACTTTTCAGGAAAATCTGGTATTTGTTAAGGTAAATGTTCGATTTACGTAAGAACAACAAGGCTTGGAGGGTAATATTATATCCAAGATACCTAATCTATAATTATAATGAGTAAACAGCTAATGACCACTTGATATTTCGCGCATTTCACCCGTAGAAAAGAACACTGCATATTATGAAAAAATAGCATGATGGGTAATAAAAAAAAAAGCATGAATATCAAAGCAAAATATGCTTCCTTTTGATGAAACTAATTCCATCTTTATCCCTGTATTGAGTGATGAGATGAGTAAAATAACTTGGATGTCATGTTCTTCACTGCGAATGTCATCAAACTGTTTTCTCATGCATTACATTCAGAGATAGCTTTCGTTGTGAACCGTTGAAAAGTAGGAAGCACTTCAAGCTTTATTGATTTGTTCATGACCCAAACTAAAATTAAATTCAAAGGAATCTGATGGTGATGGAATTCATGAACAAGATGTTGCTGCTTTCATGCAACTTGGGTTTAGTTGAGGATGTTGTGAAATATACTGCATTATGTAGCTAGTAAGTAAGTAGCTATATAACTGTATCTTCCATCCCCATTCCTAAAACGTTTTCCATTATTCCCAGCAAATAGTAGCCACTCACAACCCAGTCTATATGTTTGGATTACGAAACAAAAACAGCCCCACGAAGTATATCATTAGCATTAACAGTAAGGATTCAGTCAGTTTAGAGAAACTACTCATTGAAACTAGTTATGAGCAACAATATTATGAGCTGCAGCTTTTTCAGATCTTCTGATATCCAGCTTGTAAATTAGCCTGATGAGTTGCCTCACTGCAAACCCATTCCTAAATGCGTCGTCTGGTACAAGTTGACTGGAAACTCCACCAAACGAAATATTGTTTTGTACTTGTGCACTGTGTACTCCATATTCTATGCAAAATACATAGCACGTGCGCGACAAATTTATAATAATTGTAATGAATGCTGTGTTGAATTCCTTCCCAACATGCCACCACACAAGTAATTCTGTCAAAATGAGTAAATTATTGTTCGCACCCCTGTGATTGATCGATTTGTAAGAGCGTAATGACTTTGGATCTTCGTTTCAAATAATTACATGCGAGAGATCAACCGAATGCTACTAAGACAAATGCGGTTTAGGATTACGTCTACAACCATGTCAATAGTTGCTGACACTTTGCTTTCACTTTACACAGTAAGTAAAAGATTGTCAGAGTTCAGAGTTTAATATGCTTGCTCCTAAATTAAAAGCTGATACCATCACGAAGCTTGGGGTTTAGGCCGTGCAAAAATAGAAAGTGCAAATAAAAGATGATCTGGATTCCACGAAACAGAACATTCATCATAAATATTCCAGTCAACATTTAGGCCAGGGCCAGAAACGCTAGTTCCCACACAAGCCCGCAAAAACAATTCGACTGAAAGGTTTCAGCTTTTCAAACAATGCAAGAGTGCAACGTTATAGAAGACTTGATTGCGTTCCGGGAGATTTTCCGTCAAAGCAAGTATGTTGTTGCCATTACTGGGGCAGGGGTATCAGCGGAATCTGGAATCCCAACGTTCCGAGGTAAAGGGGGTTACTGGAGAGGATACGCTGTCCAAGACTTGGCTGCCATGTCTAAATTTAAAGAAAATCCTTCACTTGTGTGGGAGTTTTATCATTATCGCAGAGAAATCGTCCTTACAAAAGAACCGAACCAAGTAAAAAATCAATTTTTAACTTTCAGTTTTTTGATAAACTCGTTTGTATTGAAGTGGCGTTACCTAATATATATTCATCTTTTATAGGCTCACATTTGTCTAGCGCAAATAGAGAAAGAATTTGAAAGCGAGGATAAAAAGTTTGTTATAATTACTCAAAACATCGACGAGCTCCATACAAAGGCAGGTTCTAAAAATGTAATTGAATTACATGGAACACTCTTTAAAACACAATGCATGGATTGTGGAAATGTTTGCGAGAACTACGACAGTCCTATATGTCCAGCTTTGTTGGGAAAGGGGTAGGTTTGGGGTGAAATGAGAAATTGTGTCTTGTCATGCATCTACCAATAATGTGCTTCTTTCATACCATTTCCAATCGTTTTCTGTATTCAGCTCCAGTGAAGAGGGTACTCCTGACGCAGCAATACCTGTAGAACTTTTGCCAAGGTGTAAACAAGACGAATGCACAGGTCTTCTAAGGCCATACATCATTTGGTTTGACGAGGATCCAACCGAAGCAAACATGGAAAAATCATGTTTGTTATATAACATTTTAGCCTATATGCATTTTATTACAGAAACCGTTTGATATTGTTCTTTGGCAGTATGTGATGAATAGGTATGATTAACAGTGAACCTATGCTTTTTCAGACGAGTGGCTAAATGAATGCGACCTTTGCCTAGTGATTGGAACGTCCTCCATTGTGGATCCCGCAAACGAGTTCGGTCCTTATGTGTCAGCGAGGGAGGTTCCAGTAGCTGAGTTTAACTTGGAGAAAACTCCAGCAACACAAAAGTTCCGGTAACTTAATTAGCTTCTTGTATTCGTCATTAATAATTAATCATTAGACTTCTATTTTGTAGTAACGTAAAACTGTAGTTAAGCTAAACGATGTGTGGTGCAATTGGTGCATAAATTACAGATTCCATATTAGCGGCCCTTGTGGATTAACATTGAGACAGGCTTTGCAGAATGCCGAAGGGACACCCGAACAATGCTCTACCTCTACGGATAATCATGAGTGAAAAAGTGAAGACACGATTTTAACATAATTTTAATCTTCATCTTATTCACAAACAATGTATTGAAACATGAAGCATTGATTATTATGAGCACAAGAAGAAATGCACGCTATGTGCAAATAATACACATTACACATAAGGTTAGGATCTATGACTATGGCATAAGTATATGTAAATAAAATAGTAAAGAAGCATTACATAGAGTACTTACAATAATTTATTTTCTTGACGCTCTGCAAAATGCAGTCTATTATTATCGTTGACATTTCATTAACTGCTTCTTGATTCTACTTGATACGTGATTGGCAATGTCTTCGCGTTACATTTACGAAGACCGCCTATACCTAAAGGGAGAAACACAGTGTTTACCAACAAATAAAAGACATCATGTCATCTCATAATACGTTGGAACATGTTCTTGATTTAGCCGAAATAAGGTTACACATAGAGTGGTAAATGGCAAATGACTACACTAAACTTTGTTGTATAAAAACAAAAAAAAATAAAACACACTATCCACTCAACTGCAAGATGTACATTAACAAAAATTGGCAAAACGCAATTCATCCATATTAGAAATCAAATTAAGTCAAACTAAGGATCACAACTCAATATTGAATGGCTTAACTTAAACATAACTTCATACATCGCACCGAATTATGAACTTGCGTTTATCAAATATTATTATTATTATATGTATGTGAGATTCTAATCTTGTAATCCGGATTTACTTTTTCAATAACGACATTCCAAGACCGACCAAAGCGCCCGCTAGAAGCACTCCTCCACCAGCTATGGCTACCCCCTTGATGGCATCTAAATAAAGAGAACACAATGTTATGAAACACGATCAACCCATATTATACCCAATAAGCGTTACATAATTTGAATAACATAAAATGAAACATGCCTGATTCCATGCTTTTTTTGATCGCTTTCTCCAATTCTTGTGCTTGTCTATTACCAGGTTCCATCTATTAAAGCAACAGTATGTAACACACATAACATTAGTAATTTTGAACAATTATTATGAAGTCATGTATGTATATACTTGAATACATAATGGACCTTGGTCCTTGGTAGTATTAATACCTGTAATAAGGCTTTGATATATTTAAGTGCTGAGGTATATTCCTTAAGCCTAGCGTTTCCTACTGCCAGATAATACAAGTAATCTCGTTTGTGATGCTGCTCTCCAGGTGCCTCTATAATTTTTAGAATTAAAAATCCGCAAAAATATTTAGCAATCAAACACTTATAAAACTCTTTAAAATAAACGTTTTAATTACTCATACTTTGAATGAGTTGTTCCAAAAATATGACCCCCTTCTTGACATCTGTTAACAGTCTAGATCGTACCTTAAAAATTAAACAAACAAAATTAATCAAATGCTAACTGACAAACCTTCAGTTACTTAAAAGTTTTCCAAAAGAAACACGAATAAAAAAATAAAACTTACCAAGCACCATGCGTATTGAAAAGTACTATCATCTGAAGGATTTCCGTTTTGCTTTTCTTCATTATATTTCGCCTCAAATTCCTACGAACCCAAAGAAAAAAGTGAAAGTAAATTAATCAAATTGAATATATCCATTTATATTAGAACATCAATAACGAGGAGCTTAATCAAAGATGACACAATTGAATGACAAAATACCTGAAGATAATCATCCGAAACGAAGTCAGTCAAAACTTCTGCCATTTTTGAATCTGAATGAAATTTGAGAATTTAGATAAACATACGATTTTATTGTACCACTTTTAACAAAAAAACCTTCTACTGACTACTTCAACACTATTTCGCTTAATTCGCCTTCCTTCTTTTGTGCTACCGCTGATTATTAGAGAAGAACAATAACTGCTATTCAACTAGTAATTGTACTAGTTAATCATAAGTTTACCAGAACACAACAAGCTGAGAAAACAAAAGAGTCATATTATGTCAGCACAATCACCTTACGTCCTTACGACTACGACGTGTATTTCCAGATGAGTCGAACGGATTCATCACAACATCCATGTGACGTTTTTTTTTGGAATGTTGATTTTTCATCTTGTCCACACTCAAGAACGATTCTTCAACGAAAAAAGCAATGCATGCATGTGCTTTATTGCATTATTAGCTTGTAATCTCGTATGTGCACCTCTCTTTGCATTCTAATTTAGTGCAGTGCAGACTGCAGCAAGAGGAGGCAGGTAGGCAATGAAACATGCATATCATTTGTATCCGAGTGCCCCAAGTATGAGAGAGAGAGAGTGGAAATGGTCAAATGCAATAATATATTATTTTGATAGTTGTTGATTTCCTGATTTGTTTGCGATTTTCTTTTACTACTCCCTGAAATTCTGAAATTTTTAGCTGAAATTTAAGTTGTTGGAATACTTTTAAAGTACTCACAGTTAGCATATTATATTGCCACAGTTGGCCGTTGAATTTAATTGGCTGCTTCTAAAGTCAAAATAATATTGAAACGGCCAAAAGTGGAAGCCGCTGCAGCTGCTTTTTGTGTCAGGTGTCGGAGTGAATAGTGATAATTGTTTGGAAGCATCAGAGGGAAGAAGTTGAAGGAAAACTTTAATTAAAACGTTTAACATTAATTTGATAGAAAGGTTAGAAATTCGAAGCAGGGTACAATAGTAAGAGGCGCTTTTTTAAGGTGCCACAATGACTACAGCTGCGAGACCAACGTTTGACCCTGCGAAGGGGGGTGGTGGGAGAGGGGAAAAGGATTTGAGTGCCATTTCCAGACAGTACTCGTCAAGGGATTTGCCATCACATACAAAATTAAAATATCGGTAAAAATTAATTATTTTACATTGCAGATTGCAGACTTCGTTGTATTACATTTTATTACAATAATATGTGTGAATGTATTGATTGATTTATTGATCTAACCCTCGTCGATCATCATTTTATTTTCATTTTATAGTGAGCCTGGTCAAGGAACTACTGAGGAACACAAGAGCAAGGACCACCGACGGGAACTTGATGACCGTGAGCGTCAATCAAGGCGTGATAAGGAGAAGGTATGTAGATTTGAGTACTTGGTTATGTGTTGTTTTACAATAGCGTAGCTAAATGGCTGCATCAATTATAATTATAATGTGCATAATTGAATTACCTATATCTGCAACTTGCATTATTTTTCACTTATATAGGAAGCATCAAGAGGACGCGTCGTGCCTGAGGCATCTGCAGCTTCATCCAGTTCGTCAGAAAATAGATCCGCAGGAGCAATCCAGCAACCTCCCGCAAAGAAATCGAAAATTGACCCTGCCAATTTGGATGCTGATGATCCTTTGGAGGATTCTGATAACGAAGATGCTGAAGAGGATTCTGATGATGAGGATGATACAGCCGCCCTCATGGCAGAATTGCAAAGAATTAAAAAGGAACGTGCCGCTGAGCAAGCAAAGAAAGAGGCAGAAAAGAGAGCAGAAGAAGAGCGCATACGTGCAGAAAATATTTTGAGCGGAAACCCACTGCTTAGTTATTCTGGAACGGCTAGTAAAGCTGATATGAAGGTAGGTATTTTGCGGTATTAAAACTAAATTCTAAATATAAATTCATTCACATTTCCAAAAATCTTAACGTGACAAATTATTAATCTTTATCCGCCAGGTAAAAAGGAGGTGGGACGAGGATGTTGTATTCAAGAATTGTGCCCGTGCTGACGACAAATCCAAAACGAAAGGATTCATCAACGACTGTTTAAGATCAGATTTCCATCGCAAATTTATGGAAAAATACATCAAGTGATCATTCAGTTGGCTTTCTAGGATCGTGTTAGGATATTTTTCAGCGTTTGGTATCCAGAATAAGGAAATTGGCGTTATTAGTTAAATTCGAATAGGCTATTAAAGTCGGTTGATTTTTCTCGATCAGCTTTTATTTTGTCTTGATTTACCTATTTTTACATGTATTAGAATAAACACTCCGAGGTACACAATAATATTTGTATAGTTTTATTATTCTAAACTTTTGTTAAGATAGTTTTTATAAGATGTAGGAACGGACTGCAAGATAAACTATTTATGTGTATCGGGTTATAATAGTTATAAATAAACAATAAATAAATATTAAGAAATCTTGTATATATAATTGTAATTTTAGGTTAACTAAACATGTTTTCATGATAGGAGTGGAGTTTTTCAAGATATCAGTTTCTCACTCTTTATTATGCTAATAAAAATCATCAACCTCAAGCTCTTTCTCAACATCGGACATGTTATTCTGTCTACTACTGTTATTTCTAGTTCTTTGTAAAGTGCTTGATGCAAACTGAGCTTCTAAACGCTTCAGTTCATCTGTCTCTTCAGTACCAATGGGCCCACTTTCCTCAATTGGTTCTGGATCTGATTTTCCGGGCTGACGTAAAATTGTAGGATTGGGCTGTAAAGAAAAATCGCCAGGCGCTTCTTCCACATCCATTATGGGAGCATTATTCTTCTCTCGTTTTTTGGGTGCGGCTTTGGGTTTCTTCCTGGTTGATGTAGTGCCAAATTTCTTATCTGTATCTATGAAAAGTTGTATTGTTTCCGATTGAGTTTTCAAGTCAGCGAGGTATTCTTTACGTGCCTTTAATACAACATCAACAAGCATATTGTGCTTCAGTCCCAATTCCAGTGCCCTGAAATGTCCAGACAAGATGACAGTTTATGGCTAATTTTATTTACCTTTTTTTGAATTTGCAGTAATTAGCAAGACATTACTCTTGTGTATCTGATGAATTATGAGCGTTTTTCTTCAAAGAATGAATTTCTCATAAAACTTACCGTTCCCAATTGCAGCATGTCATGTTCAACTCTATAGCATGCTGAAATCTGTTGTTTTGTAGCAACGTACTTTCAGCGTCTTGCATATTTCCAGACAGTATTGATAAGAGCGATCTTCTCGTTGGCTCATCTTGACTATTAGCCTGTCATGAATTTTTTAATTAAGTACGTTTTACATAAATACGTAAGTCTTTTCCTATTCACGCAAGCCTCAAGTAGTGTTATACCTTAATATCTTGAATGAAGAGCACTTTGTCATAAAGCCCGAGCTCTGAATAACATTTTTCTGCAATGGACAAGTCTTGTTTCAATGCAGCCAACCCGGCTGTGACTCCCCAGGCAAACTTGCTCTACATTAGAAAAATGTCAGTTTTTAGACCAGCTTATTTGAAGTTTTTGCATCATTGATCATTAAATAGATCTTGCTTATTTTGCTTCTGATGATGGGACTTACATTAACATAGCTGCATATTCTTTTAGCTTCCGTAAATCTTCCAGTATTTGCATGCCGATGAATGTGAGACATAAATGGTGAGCTTGTGCCAACAACAAGTACACCGTCTGCCTTGCGTATTGATATTCTATTTGAATCAAATATCAAAATTTCTGGTGCCCTGCCTAAATCCCTGTTGTAGCAAAAATACAAATCACTGTGTTATGCGTTGCATGATCTAATTAGTACATCATTCCTCATTGTTCCTCATTATTTTACTTACGATATTGTTTCCCGATCTTCCCATGTAAAATCAAGGAGCGTTGTGTCAATGTACAGAATCTGAGGGTAATAATAAATTCTCAGCATTCCATCCCTTATGCAAGCAAGCATGGGAGACTCCCGATGCCACATTATCGTTGATATCATAGTTGCAAGCAATTTTCTTTCACTTGGCGCTCCGTACTTCTTTACAACCATTACTGAGAGATCATTATTCTTATCAAGAATCGCAAGCGTTCTTTCTGTTGTTCCAGGATATTCTTCCCGTGACAATGCAATGATTTTTGCACCGTGCTTAATCTTAATTTCTTGATCTTGCTTCCCCGAAGCGGGATCAAACATGCGAATGATGCGCCCATCAGTTTGATCTATAAAGGCAATTGATTCTCCCGACATTGTAGCAGCATCATGGCTTAAAAATTCCAACTTCATGCCCGGCCATCGAATATTTGATACAGGACGACCATCGTAACCCCATATCGACACGATGACTCCTCCACACAACGCAAAGTGACTGTGAAAGAAAGATAAAAATTATTATAAAAAATTTGATAATTATGAAAGTCTGTACACGGTAATTATATCATGCTTCTTGCTGTCTTACTTTGGAGACTGCAGAATCAAACTCACAGAGTTGTTCTCACGTAACTCGCATATAGTTGGAGTATTAACATTACTCACGTTGTATAGATAAAGCTGAGTTACAGTAATGCAAACCAGGTACCCGTAGTCAAAAGCCATCTTAAAAACGACACAAGAAATTCATCGATTAAAAAAATGTAGACAACGTATTTTTAAAGTATGCGTTAGAAAAGA
>JAQIXW010005518.1:0-10309 GCA_034700685.1 Willowsia buskii | reverse complement strand
AACTTTCAAGTTGACCCGGAATCCCTGACCAATCTAAACTGTACTGCTGCTGAGAATCCATTTCAGGAATTTCTCAACTCTGGAAAAACAAGTGGTCTGGTTGCTATTAAAAATTGTATACTTAATTAAATATCTGCAATTATTAAAATATATTTCATTTTTAGGCTTCAGTCAACCAGGAGGAGAAAGCGATCGGGAGAAAGCGCCCCCAAATTATGGAGACTCGAGACAATGTCATCTTGGGGCGTGGAGAGACGGTCAGTATTCAATGGATGGGATCACTTGCTTATCAGAAAAGTCAACCATATCTGTTTTCAGACACATTGACCCTAATGACATGGTATCTGAAGGATCCCGCGGAGAGCCATTTAACCTGGTGGGGGACAACTTCAAAAAAGATAAGTGCAAACCTGTGGAATTTAATGGGAGACCATCGGTGGCATGTGAAGGAGAGAAAGCTACACTAATATACACACCATTTAATGAGCCCAGATTATTTGACGATTTGGATGGCAACCTGTTGTTGGGGAGAGTGGCATTGCATTGGGGAGGAAAAATATGGACATTTTTTAAGGGGTCAAGGGATGGGGTCAAAAGAGGAATTGGAGAGACGATTCATATTGTACCGAATGACATGTTTCAAGGATGGACCAAGGATGCTGGGGTCATACAGGAAATCATTGGAAAATGGAAGGGATCAAAGGATGATGTCATTTGGGCTGAAAATCAGTTGGGGGAATGCTTATTGTTTTTCGAGGAGATAAAAGAGAGTGGGTATAAGGCGTCGCCTGAGAGAATTGAGGATATTGCAGAGAGAATGGGGGCAATTAAGGAGGATTTGTCAGAGCAAATATTGTATGCTGAAGTACATGACATTTTGAAAGATATGAAGTTCCAGGATAAAACCACTGGAACGGAAACTGGGGTTTTGGGAAATAATTTAATCGCCAATAAAGTTAATTATTCAACCAATGCTGTCAACTTTGGTCACGGATTAAGCATTAGATAAATTTTGTTTTTGTGACTACGTAATCGATTGCAATTGATGGGCATATACTTTAATTTGATTTTAGCAAGTATAAATATGATATAAATGGAATAAAAATTATATACACATGCGTAAAAAAATAAAAAATTAAAACCAACAGTATATTTTTAACCTAAATAGCTGAGCTCATAAATTATAATCATATTGAACCTTCAGTTTTTCAAGATGGTTAGCCACATTGTTATAAATATTGTTAAGACCATGGCTCATAAGTTGTTTAATTCGTTGACACAAATCAAGGTCAATTTGTCGTAAAACTGATTAGGTACGTCATCTCAATTCATTTACACGTAAAACATGCAATTCTAAAAATACATTTTTACGTACCATGCAATTACTTATATATATTCTCATTTTTCATATAACTTATATAAATTTTAACTGTTTGAGACATCTGGGAATGTGTATATGGCGTCAAATATATGTCAGCCTTTAAATTAACCATATAACAGAGCTTCAAAAAGCGATCATAAGCGTTTAATCCAAATTATCATAAAACATCAGAATAATTTTTTTTACATATAATAAATATCAGGACAGTTTTGTTTTGTCATATTGTCTACTATCTATTTCAGCATAAGAATCGTACATCAGTGGATTAGTATATAGTTGACCTAAATAAATGATAATTTAGGGAACCTTGTTGTCAAAGAGTTATTATAAGATATACGAGAAGAGTAAAAATGATATAGTCCACTTTTTCGGCAAAAGTGAAAGCATTAAATCGTATTTGTGATATGATGCAATAGTTTATTGTATTGGATCAAGTAACCGATTTTATAACAGATTCATTCTTGAGTGCTACCTTTTTTAATGCAAAAATAAACTGATGGAGCCTTATGGCATAATCAAAGTATTTGTTTCGCTGAAATAAATGCGTAGATATTAGAAGTCTAACATGACATTTTCTACATGACTTAAAAATGATATAATGACTTGTGTCACAAAATTTTGTAAATGAAAGTTGTGCTGAATATATTATATGATACAATGTTTTCATGATGTTTAAATTCTAATAAATCAAGGATATATTTGGTTGACCTTCTAAATATAGTTTTTATTCAAAAATTGAATTTTGAATACAATTTTGGAAACTTCATTTTTCAAATGCAACTTGTTAGGTCCCGTAGTACCATTGACACACAGGCACCTCCCATTAAAACAAAGACTCCTCCCCAAATTCATAAAACACTGCGCATCTACGAAACATTCATCTCCAATTCGCTTAGCCATTTTATAGCAAACATCTCCATCTACCGCCGTCATAGCATCCTGAGGACATGTACACTTTCCCATCTCACATCTACTTAACGATCCAGGAGCTCCCTTTTGACACTGCTGTGATTCCATGCAATCTCCCCCAAGCGTATTTTGAACTGGAAGACATTTATCAAACGTAATTGATGGTGTTGATCCCCAGTAGCAGTCACAATATCCACCTTTTGTACAGATTGCATTAGAATTGCTTTCCCCACCACAATGGTCATCGTTCTCGCAAGGGGATCCAATTCGAAAATTTTCTGGGATACATCTGGTCTTATCAGAATTTGCAATTGCATCCTCTCTACATTGGCAAATATCCTCTCTACATTCGCTCCAGTCACCAATTGAAGCTGTGCACTGTTCTGAGATGTTACATGGCTGGTCAACTAGCTCAACAATTGGATAACATGAGCAACCTCCAGGTGCATTCACTGCTTCTCCGACACACTGGCATTTTCCCCGGAAACATACTTTCAAATTTGGATCTTGACCTACGTTAGTGCACTGCACAGAATATTCGCAAGTTCCCCCAATAGAAGTAATCCTTTCAACACATCGTTTGCGATCTGGGCTTGGTATGCCGAGAAGTTTACAAGAACAGGTGCCATTTGTACGGCTACATGAGGCTAATCCACCAGGGGTGCCGTACTCACACTGCTCGTATATTTCACAAGGGTCATCTAAGGATTCTGCAAGCTTTAGACATTGGGGTCTTCCGGGATGTTGAATTGCATTGGATGTACAACAGCAAACATCACTAGTATTGCAAAAACTTAGTTCGCCACTTTGACCTAGATGACATTCCTCGTTATTAGCACAGGCATCATCTAATTCTGCTTGGATATTTTGAGAGCATTTTCCCTCGTTTGGGAAATATGCTAAGATGAATACTGTTGCAAAAATTGCAAATAAATTGTATCTTTTTTGTAACATTTTTAATGTGTATTTACCCTTATAAGCGCTTTGACAATAGCAGTATAGCTAGTTATCTGTATCAATAAAAGGTTTTGAATGAACAGTTTTCTCTCTTTTTCATTTATAAAATTTTAGCAAAAATTATAATGCCTTATCTTTATTTGTCAGTACTGGGATTATATGGTGATTATCATGGTCGTGATGATAAGACACGAACACCTAATTTTACATAAGTTAAAAAACTAAATATTGATATACAGAATTATGCTGAGCTAATTCCAAGTCTTCAAAAATTTCTTCATATGTAATTAGAGCTGTAAAGCAATAATTACTTACACTAAATAAAAATATAAACGTCGTAATTGGTCTAATTCTATACCGACTTCCATCTCCAATACTTATCGGACTACACGCAAGCTTCACCTTTTCCATATACTTTCTATCAAAATTTATCCTCCAAGACCTACATTTCCATGAGATTAATGTACGCTTACTGGATAAATAAATTTTTCCTGCCAGAGTGAGAACTAAACTCCAAATAAACATGCTTACCACTGAAATACCAAGCATACTTGCTCTACTAAAGAAACTTAGCACACTCCACTGTAATACTAAAGTTACCAAGATTGTCACCACAGCTGCTGTAATTGCACAGTCCAAATAGAGAAAAACAAAACATACTTCAATATTTACAACTTGTAGAAGTAACTGAATGCTCCTCCAAATATTTATAAACTTTCTCGGATTTCTCCTTAAATCAGACGATGTCTTATAACACCTTAGTCCCATTCTTATATCTGCTCCAATAATTTGTACGAGGTAATAAAATCCGACAAAGCAAACACATCCAAAAAAACTTACAGCTGATGTCGCTCCAATGGCAAATCCGGCGTACCAAAACGCTGACAAGATTATCCAAGGCCACGATACAAATCTCGGGTCCGCAGCAAACAACGGATAAACAGGAGTCTGTGGTCTTATCAAACAATCTAAAGCCATTAAGCTACCAGTACCAACGCAAATCAGGCAAAATCCCAACATTCCTATTTCGATAAGTTTAGTCGTCGTGCGAGAATAGTGAGAAATTAAATATTTATCTCCAAAGTCCGATAAAAGCTTCCACACACAATTTATAATTTGACAGATTTCTACCATTCTATAAGATACTACACTTAAAATTATACTTAATAAAACACAACAAAATGTTACCATTACAGTATAATTAAATCCTTTCGTCTGGTTTCTAGCTTTTAATTCAAATATATGAGTGGGAAGGCTAATATGCCCACTGGAGAAAGTAGAGGGAACTTTCAAGTTGACCCGGAATCGTTGACTAATCTAAACTGTACTGCTCCGGAGAATCCATTTCGGGAATTTCTCAAATCTGCAAAAGCCACTGGTCTGCTTTCCATAAAAAATTAGTAATTAATGAAATATTTGCAATTTTAAAAATATATTTCACTTTTAGGATTCAGGCATCCAGACAGAATGCAATTGAGAGAAAGCATCAACAATTCGAGGTAGCTCGAGGCAATGTCATCATGGGGCCTGGCGAGTATTCCATGGATGGGATCACTTGCTTATAGGAAAAGTCTATCTGTCTATAAGTCTACAATATCTGTTTTTAGACATATAGACAGCAATGACATAGTAACTGAAGGGTCACGTGGGGAGCCATTGAATTTGGTGGGGGACAACTTCAAAAAAGATAATTGCAAACCTGTTGAATTCAATGGGAGACCATCGGTGGTCTGTGAGGGGGAGAAAGCTACGCTTATATACACACCATTTAATGAGCCCAGATTGTTTGATGAATTGGATGCGAACCTGTTGTTGGGGAGGGTAGCATTGCATTGGGGAGGGAAGATATGGAAATTATTTAAGGGGGAGGGTGGGGTCAGGAAAGGAGTGGAAGGAATGACACGTATTGTACCAGATGACATGTTTGAAGGATGGATCAACGATGCTGTGGTCATAAAGGAAATCATTGGGAAATGGAAGGGACCCAAGGATGATGTCGAATGGGCTGAAAATCAGTTGGCGGAATGCCTATTGGCTTTGGAGGAGATTAAGGAGAGCGATTATAAAGCATCGCCTGAGAGAACTGAGGAGATTGTAGAGAGATTGGAGGCAATAAAGGAGGATTTGTCAGAGCAAATATTGTATACTGAAGTGGATAACATTATAAAAAATGTGGACTTCCACGATACTTCAATTCAAATGAACACAGGTGCTGTCGGGAATTCAATAATGTATACCAACACAGGTAGCTATTCGGCCAGAGGATTTAGTCATGGAATAAGCATTACATAAGTTACATTTTTGTGAAAATGAAGTCGAATTAATATTATATAATATACAATTATATGAGATAAATATATACTTTTTTAAACTTATGCTTTAGCTTATGTTGATTTATGTAAGGATTTTCTCGTGCCATTTGAAGTCACGCATAAGTAAAATTATTACAAAACATTGAGCAAATTACTTAAATATTTCATTAAATTCATTTATTTTCCTGCTATTTGGGAACAGCTTAAGCTGCTACTTTGAAGTCTGAAAAAAAACCAATATTTTCGAAAATTGTATAAAATCGGAGACCTTAAAATTTTACCAAATAATTTACTGATACGTAGGCGTTTTTTAAAGTCTTGCCCAGACTTTGATAACGTTTATCTTAAAGACGACTCCCTCAATAAAGCTGACCTGCATATCCTCTGATAGATAAAGAAAGGGGCTTTTGAATGACGGGTTGCTCTTAGCAATAGGAATTTGCTGTGCAGAGCTAGAACTAGTAACATCAACGATCATATTTTTCACTACTCGAGAAATTCATGCGCAGCGGGTGAAGCTATATTTTTCGAAAAGTCTGTTTTCCTACTAAATTTAAAATGAATTTTGAAAAAATGGGGTGAAACTAGGGTCAGACCAGTCAACTATTAGCCGATGGTGTTACCGATTTCGTAGTTATGATCTATCACTTGAAGACAGTCCAGAATCAGGACGATCTGCAGATGCGACTGCACTTGCCAGTTTATGATCCTTGTGTATTGGGAAGGGATTTGAGATTTGTTGGCGGATTTTTTCTACAAGGGTGCTACATTAACCGGACAAGCCTATTCTGATATCCTGAGTAAGCTAGAAGCAGCTTGTATTGAGAAATGCGGCCAAAATAAACAAGATTATGGAGTTTTCTTATTGCATGAAAATTCGCCCTATCACACTTCGAAGATCACCAGGAAGAATCTACGGGACGCCAACTTGTATAAACTGTACCAACCTCTCTACATACCCTATCCTTGTCCTATGTTATTGCGTTCTGTTCCTCAAATTGAAAAATTACTAGCGTGGGAGGGGATATTCCTCAGACGAAAAGTGAAAGAAAGGCAAAAAAACAAAAATAAGAGTCTTGGACAGAGACGCCCGGCATTCTTCTACAAAGACATCTCGGCTCTTGAATATGGGAAATATTTTTATGAGTAAGGGGACTATTATATAGAAAAAATCGATAAAGTATGGCAAGTCGTTAAGAGCAAACCAAAGTCTGGGCACGACTTAAAAAAACACCTACGAATTTTCACTATCAGATTAAAAGTATTCAAGTTCATACAATTATTTGAGACCATTCTTGCAATCCAACTGGAATCGATACACGTGTTTCAGTTATATACAGCGACATGAGTTGCTTAAGTCGGCGTACCTTATTAACTTCACAGCACATTGACTTTAATTTTTAGTGCACTTCCGTATTGGTTTAAATTATACCAGTAGAATCCAGCGACAATTTAAAAAGATGTAAACCTTAAACTTGTAAGCTGCATGATGCACAATTTGCTGATGATAACCTTTATTTAAGTTATAACCTTTTTATCATACTTACGGCAATTTGGGTGGGCTCTATGTAGATAGTATGCAATTTAACGGGCTTTGAAAAGTTAGTAGGAAATCATAGAAAAGCAAAATATGTAATTTGCCGTGCATTTAATTAAGTTTGCATAATCCAAACTGAATTACTTTAATTCTTGAAATGAACCCGAGCAGAATTGAAAGCCTTGTATAATCTAAAATTATCGTTAATAGTGCAAATTTTTTTTCTCGAATTTGCTTCCGCTTTATTGTTCTTTTCCATTTCTTGCGTTTAGCTTCCTCTTCCAATATAATACAGTTTAGATTTATATTTCATATATCTTAATTCAGATAGCAAGGAAAATTTCAATACCTAATCGAATACCTTCAACTGCGTGATCACAATTAAGTGTCGATTGCTTTGCACCCAAATAACAATGTTTACAGATTTTATGGCAACTATATTTCTTCGTACCCTTTTCTTCACAAACAAATTAGGTTTCATTCAATACAAGCTTAATCGGAAACAAGGAAAGCTCTACGTAGATCCCGTTTCCACCGCCAGATTTATTCATAACACATTATGGATCGTCACATACGGCTGCATATGCCTTCCAACGCATTTACTTGAACTCCTCGAAAGAAAGGAAACCAAAGGATTTAACTTCACATTAATCATTCTATTTACCTGTATCGCATTGAGCATAATATTCTCTGCAGTTTCTTACAAGACGATAGAAATCTGCCAACTAGTCAACTCTCTATGGAAACTTTTTTCCGACTTTGGTAATAAATATATGCTCTCTTCTTACTCACTATTAACTTGTCGACTTATAGAATTTGGAATGTTAGCATGTTATTTCACATGCACTAGTGTTGGATGTTTGATGGCACTAGATTGTTTGATAAGACCACAAACCCCAGCTTATCCATTGTTTGGAGCGGACCCAAGATTTGTATCATGGCCTTGGATACTTTTATCTGCTTCTTGGTTTGGTTGTTTTGTAATTGGTGCAGGGTCATTTGTAGGTGTGTTTTGTTCCACTTTTATTTTAGGATTTTACTTTATTTTACAAATTGTTGGAACTCATCTGAGAATGGGACTAATGTGCTATAAAAGTGCGTCAAGTCTTAGGCAAAATCCAAGAAATTTGATAGTAACATGGCGCAGTATTCAGTTGCTTATTCAAACAGCAAATAATGAAATATGTTTTGTACTCGTGTATGTAGATGGTGCAATAATACTTATTGTAGTGACTATACAGGTGACATTAGTGTTTCAGTGGAATACGCTCAGTATATTCAATAGGGTGTGTATGCTTGCGCTTTCAGTTGTGTGTGCACTTTGTTGGAGCTTAATTCTCACGTTTGCAGGAATGCTTCATAAGTATAGTGTAAGAACAAAGAACTCCTGGAAATATACTGCTTGGAGGAGAAATGTGGATAGGAAGTATATGGAAAAGGCTAAGCTAGCGTGTGGTCCGATAAGTATTGGGGATGGGAGTCGTTTTAAAATTAGACCTATTACAGCGCCCGTCTTTCTCGTAAGCTGTAGTAATTATTGTTTTTCAGCACTTATAACGTATCAGCAAATTTTTGATGTGTAGATAGGTAATGGAAAGTAAGCAAACAATTATTGAAAAACAAGAAAAACTAAATAAATATATGTTGTAGATATCTACTATGTAAAATTTGTAATAAAAGCTTGCAAAATTTTGAAGCGAACATAAAAATTCATAAACTTGCATTCATAGTCCGATAAGTATTATGGATGGGAGTCGCTTTAAATTAAGACCAACTACTACGACTATCTTTCTCGAAAACTGTAGTAACTATTGTCTTTCTGATTTACTTACGCATAAGCAAATTTTGACATTTCAATTTGATAAGGCTGAAGTATTTGACATCGCTTAATTGAAAATCTTTTCTGATTATTAAACTACTTAATAAATTTCAAACCTAAGACGTAAAATTAAAGAAAATGCGACAAAATTGTTTGCTAGATAAGTGACTGTATTAGTAGATATGAACATATTAATAGTTTACTAGATTCCATAGTTGACCAGACAAATTTATCAATTTATATGCTGTTTATGTCAAATATTGTCAAATCCTTTCATATTTTAAAGCGCATTCATGCAATCAAATTGGAGTTAATATGTAGAATAATATGTAAACTTACCTATATTAGGTTTTGTCTGAAATATAAGCCTTGAGTTTTGTACGATTAAGGTACATAAATAAAAGTAGGAAGTTGCAAACTTTAAAGCAAATGTCAACTATAAATTTGAATACTGGGTTTTTAGGTAACTACTACTCACAACTTTTTTTCAACATATACCGAATTAGCTGGAATCCTGGTAGCTGGTATATAATTTACATTAAATGGTCTGTATGAAATCATTTTTAAGCGGAAATTTAAGCATGACGTTTTGTATGTGAATTTAATTTAAGCTTTAACATACCACATCAAATTTCCTTAATTCTTGAGTGAAACTATAGGTATAACTACGATCCTTGTATAACGTAAAATTATCGTTAAAAACATTTTTATTTAGTTCGGGCTTCCACTTCGAGGTCGAATTTCTCTTTTGATGCGATTTTTAGAAAAAAAATAAATTAGTTTAGTTTCATAAGCCTTGTGCTTTAGATATAATATTAAATAACCCGGAATTTAAATAAGTGTTCCAACTTTCTGATCACAGTTAAATATTGCACCTATTTAAAATTCAAAATGTATACAGATTTTATGGTAACTGTATTTCTCCGTACCATTTACCTCTCAAATAAATTAGGTTTCATCCAATACAAGCTGGATCCCAAGCTTGGAAAGATCTATGTTGATTTTATTTCTGCAGCGAGATTTATTCATAACACCTTATGGATTCTCGCATACGGTTGCATATGTCTTCCAACCCATTTAGTTGAACTGATCAATAAAAACGAAACAGAAGGACTTAACATCACCTTGATATTTTCATTTGTTTGTATAATATTAAGCATTGGACTCACCGCTGTGGCCTATAAGACGATAGAAATCTGTCAAATAATCAACTCTTAGTGGAAACTTTTTTCAGACTTTGGAGACAAATATATACTCTCTTCTTATTCGGTATTAACTTGTCGACTTATTGAATTCGCAATGCTTGGATGCTATTTCTTATATCTAAGTGTAGGTGGAATGATAGCGCTAGATTGTCTGATAAGACCCCAGACTCCAGCTTATCCATTGTTTGG
>JAQIXW010005517.1:0-10311 GCA_034700685.1 Willowsia buskii | reverse complement strand
AAAGGGAAAATACACCAAATATGGTGAAGCAAGATCGTGATACGATCCATGTAAACAAGGTACAAACGTCTCACACTGTTTGTAAATTTCGAACGTTCGGAAGTCGCAACTGTAGTATTTTGTATTTTTTAGAATACACTTGCGATCGTGAATGCATGTTGGAGTTTACCCTGAAATATTTACACAATGAATTTGTTTGTGCTCTCAATTCAAAATGTATATTTCGTTTTTGGACGAAGAGCAAATGTTTGCATTAACTCTTAAACATATAATATACACAATTCCATTTTTCCAGTGTACATACTATTTTTTTTCAGTTGGAATTATTTTTGCCAGAGATTGTACTGGGATATCGAAAGACAAAATTAAAAACTAGATTCTGCCTCCTTTACTAAACTCTGCAAACAACTTTCAACTGTTCATGCATAAAAGAGTACAGATTGAAGTTATGAAAAAAAGTATTCATGAGCTTACACATAAAAGAAGCCGTATCACTATGTAGCGCCGTGTGTTCTACCAAAAACCATCTACTAAACATCACATGGAATATTAATACATCATGCATATGCATATAAGACTGAGATGGCTGTAAAAGAATGGTCTAATAATCGGATCAAATGAGTTTTGTGACTGAAAACATGTTATGTACATATTAAAATAGTATGCAATATGCATGGTCTAAAAAACCATTGTGTAGCTCCAGTTAACCACAAAAGGGCCAAGTCAAAAGCTGTGAACAACACGCCAGACTTTCATTTTAATGACATGGATTTTCATGTGGTTTTATGCAATAATAATAGCAAAAATGTATATACATTTACTCATACGTGTAGACAACAGAACATGCATGCTTGCTGTCAGTTTGATGAACAATGTAGAATATAAAAGGCACTTTTCAGCTTTCCTCTTACTCATGTTTACCCATATGTTCATGTTGTACTCCCAGCTATTCCAACTGTACCAACGTAATTGAATACTAGAGGCTTAGAAGGTTTAAGAGAAGGTTTGATGATGATGGGGATTTCTCTGGCGTTTACAAATGATATTAGTAGAACTCTGTGGAATGAGCATTTTTATTACTGTACGCATCCACTTTCGTATGTATGATATCATATCCCATGTTTTTAGAGACCACCCTCATGTTTGAAGTATAAAAGGTGGCTCAATGATTTGGCTTCCTGGCATATTTGGAGTAGCATAATATACAAACTACAAACACAACGACTCATGCAAAGCTGCCTGAAAAAAAACTAGCAAAACATTTAATCATTTTTATTGGTTTTGTTTTCTATGAATGATGATGATGATGATGATGATGATGTGTGTGCATATGGATGCGGAATTGGATGAATACACGTCAGAGTGTTATTTCATGATAATCAGAAAAATATACAGAAAATTGTATGCACTTTTATGGGAGAATTGACTCTGATTATCATCAGTAGTAGCACAATAAGTAGGAGTGAAGTGTTGTGAAAGTAGAGGCTTATTTTATATAGATATAGTGATCATAGTATAGTAGTAATGAGGATAGTGTTGGTGAACTGGGTACACAGACTGCGTCGCCACCGGGGAATATAATCAGCAAAGCAGTTCTTCCAGAAATAAAGCTAAACAAATTTTATGCTTTTTAAACATGAAAAGGGAAAATGATAATAATATTTCGGGCATTTGTGTATACTTTCCCCTGTGTTTCCTTCTGTCGTTTTCAGAATCTAGAAGAGAGGGAGAAAGGATAGTTGATTCATATACGAAGGAAATGGAGATGCTTTAGTGGATTTTATTATTATTACTGACACAAGAAATAGCATTTTTGAAGAGAAAAAAAAACACATGGAAATGGTATGGGTGCGTGTTTACAATTCAAGCATGGAACTGTTCATCCGAAGCTTCTGTTATTATTACTCTGTTGTATGTGTTTATCATCTATTTCGGTTGGTTAACCCGATTTTGAGTGCAGATAAAAATGGTTCGTGTGTATGAATATAAATGTCGTGAAATATTTGGATGTGCAGTAGATCTGTAGTACGTATCTTGAGCAGTTTGCCATGTATGGTACAGAAAATGAATCGCAATAATAATCCTATATTGCACACTAAACTAAGCAATAAAGCATTATATTAGGATGTGCCTATTTACATTTATGAATTTGTATTTACTTATATGCAACAGGGGCGAGCTATCTATATATTTTACTATTCGGGATCTTTATATAATCTGCTCCTGTGCTGTGGGTGATGGTGATGGAAGCATCAATATCATTTAATTTGAAATAGGAATGCGTCGTTCATTCCTCCTTTTTATTTTTACAGCTGCCCTGAGCAGTTACTCTTTGGAAACGAAAGGGTAGACTCCAGTATATATCTATATTTTTGTAAATTATAATGGCAGACGAGCGTATTAAACGAACTATGATGGAAGCAGCAGCAGCTCACGATGAAAAATAAAGAGGCAGCTGTATTTTTATTACTGGAGGCTCTTCATTCCATTACAGTTATGATTTTTCTGTCCCTTTTTATATGCACTACTTCAGTTATGATCCACATTGGCCTGCTTATTGCTGCATGCTGTGTTCCTACAACTTTACACATGACAAGTAAATCTATAGTGGTGAAGGTAAACACTTCGAATAAATGAAAAAATACTACAGTGCTGCTACTACTACTTCAAAGGGGAAAGAAGCATGTGAAAGGCTTGTTAAATTTACACATTTGCTTTTATGACAAGGAATGTTGCTGAATGTCAATTAACTGTGATTTTATGTCTGGGAATAAAAACAGAGGGAAGGGAAATGGGTGAATGGACTAGGATGGATGATAAAATAAATGTTAGTTGTAATAATAATAACAGAAACGAAGCGCACCCCAAATGGTAGCAACAACACTATGATAAACGTTAGGGCCCGTCTGTGTCTGTGCTCATGTAATGCAATATCATGGCTCAAAATGATGATGATGATGAGGGTGTAGCAATAGAAGTGTTACTGTTGGTAAGTTCAAGGACCACAGGCATGCAGTAAAGTTTGTAATATTGTATGTTATTGCGACATGTTATTACGCCCACCCTTTTCCACTGGTTTATGTGGGAGTCAAAATGCAAATTACTGTAGGCCAAGGTTTTTTAAACAGCAAAAGGTTTAGTCCCAACTCATTCTTTTATTGTATATCCCCTTTATACGTTTAACTTTAATTTGCAAATAGAAAGGAAATAAAATTGTTTGCAATTGTGACAGGGAGGGCATTTTCCTCAGAGAAATAAAATATCTTTGTCAAGATTTTAACGTAATGGTATTGTTACGACTCGCGATGCTACAGCGTATATATCTATACACTCAAAGAGGGGAAAAGGATTGGAAAAAGTATTTTCCTACTTTTATTTCTCTTACCAGTAAATAAGTGAACATTGAAGTAGATGACGATATTATGGGGGCTATTATGACGCCAGAATATAGATAGAGAAAAAGGATATTATCTAAGCAAGCATTCCTGCATGTATATCCATAGAAGGATAAGGTAATGTATATATCCACTTGCTGTTTGTAGCAATAATAATGACATTGAGCTTTTTTTATATATCTAGGTTGAAACAGGTACATATTGGTGCACTGCCATAATAATAAAGTAGAGTTAGTAGTTCCGTTGTTACTGCAGATCTGAGAAAGTTATTGTTTGCTGAGGAGTGGTTGTTGTAGTACATAATACACCGAAAGGTTATATTTGTCATGTGTACATACACTATATAACATTAGGACTAGAGAGTAGCGTGTAGTAGTAAAAAAGGTGATAGAAGTCACCTGAGACTAGTGAAGGAGATGGGCAATGAAGCTGAAAAGTGTAATAAAAACAAGACCTTAGCAATAGTACGACCAACACCACCATCTTTTCTATAGTTTTTTTTGCAGATACATGAAAAGGAAATGAATACAAAAGGGTATAAGACTCTTTTGGCTAGGTGCTATAAGCCATTGTGTTTTTTCTTCGTTTCCATTTCCTTTTTCTCTTTTCAACTTGAGCTTTTTTTGTAATGGGAAGGCAACATGCACCCTAGAGAAAGAGCGTGAGAGGGAGAAAGAGAAAACGGAAATAAAAAATAAGTGGAGAAAGTTGTCTCCAATTTTTTTCTACGTCCGCTGGGAAAATCTATTGTAGTAGCGGATAAACTTGCACATTGTATTGTTTGACATTGCATGTTTCTTATCCACATTTAATTTTGTTTCATGGATGAAAAATTTGTTCGCTAGAATGTTTTCCTCTTTCGGAAAATGTATGAAATCTCGTTTATGGTTGGAGAATTTAGTTTGAAAATGTAAATATTGACTTAATTACCGTTATAATTGGGCATTTATGCAAAATTTCAAAATATTTCTCATTCATTTTGTCTCTTTTAAGTACACACAGACGCTTGTGTATGCTTCTGCTCATTACACTCCATTAAAATTACAACAGGTTATGGGCCATAAAAGGTGAAAATATGTAAATGTGAGAGGCATGCTCAACTCACAATCTAACAGCAGCAGCTCTGAATAATGTTGGCGCGAGTAGTAATAAAAGTAAATGCAAAATGATGAGGTTGTCATATTTGACCAAAGAGTAATATTTACAGGTTGAATTAGTAGTTGAAAGCACGACACCATTACTGCTGCTCTTGCCAGTTTCCTACTGTTTTAGAACTGCCATTTAACTTTCCTTCCGTAGAAAACATGGAACAACACAAGGAACACAAAAACAGAGCATTATATTTTATGTGCGAGCTGGCACAAGTGGTAATTAAACACGCAAACCTAGTTTATAATGATTTATTAGAGGGTCGTGCACCCACCCTGAAATTGAGTGAGTAGTGGTGTTTGAACACAAAAGATGCTAGTCCGCGATAAAGCTCATAATAAAATATGAATTTCTACATACATGTACACAAGGACTTTGCAATGTTATAATAACAAAAAGTAAAAGCATGAAATTAGCATTATTTTTCCACATTATCAACTGTTATTAAAACTTATAATATATGTACTTTAGTTAACAACGGCTTCTACGAGTGTGCAATCATGGCACTGATGATGATCATAGTAGTAATAAGGCAATTTCTCTTTTAAAAGAGAAAGTAGCACTATTCTTCTATACTACGAAAGTTACGGCAACAACAACAACACACTGACGACATAATTTACATTTACTGGGCATTAAATGGGTACACAAGTTTTTTATCATGATTTACGTTCTGTATTTTGCTAAAATGCGTGTTTACCTCGCTCTCGTTTGTGTGAAGCATATGGTTTTGATAGATTGTAGTACCATTATTATGTATATCATTTTTATTATGCTGCTGTACACCTACCTAATATTTATATTGCATTCTCAGTTAAGAGGTTTTTTTTCTTCTTTTCTTACCATCATGAAAAGTCAAGAAGGATGAAAGAAAAGTAAATAAAAAGTAGTGTGCCTAAGAACACATAATAATCGTACATTCATTCCTTTTCACTATTATACAACACTTTATATTATATACATGAAATATTATAGAGCAAAAAAGAAAAGCAGGAGCGGTGTTATTATTATTATTATTATTATTATTATGCCTATCCTCCAAGCAATGTTTTCTTTTCCGCCCTGAAATGTATAAAAGTTTCTCGTGAGACATAAAGAAAAGAAAAGGGAACAGGAGAGGCGTGTGCTTATTGCTTCCGGAAAACTGTGGCAAGTGAAATAAGAGTGGCGCTGTGGCGGTGATGCATGGTCGTTGGACGAACAAGGCAAGCAAAAATAATAATATGAAGCCATGTGCAAGCTTTGTTTTCTCACTAAAGAAAAGGCGAGCTAGTTTTGTAGTAAAACATTAAAAGTAATGCTGACAAAATGCAGCCACGCAGAGAAGAGCACATACAAACACAACAGCTGCAGTCGATGACGACAACAACACATTCACTTTTCTGATGACTCTTGCTCAACCAACTAGCGATCCAGCGAGAAAAAGCCAAGAGCAGACGGCTGGAGTGATGAGAGGGAGAGTAAGTTAGAAAATATTATCGTCATTCTTGAGAAAATACAAGGCGCCTTAAGCTAATATGCCAATGCCAATGCCAACGCCACCGCCGTCATCATCATCACTACTGCCACCATCAACAACAAGTCGAGGGACGATAACATTGTGTAGCTCAAATACTCATCATCATCATGTACTCTTCCTGTTATTATGTTCTCAGGCATTAAGAAACCTGCATATATTTCTGATGAAAAAGCCAAGTCATGAGTCGAAGTGATATTATTATGCATTTAGTCGCTTTCCTCGTGTCTCAAAATGTTCAGCCAACCAGAAGGAAAAGTGTAGCACTTTTGCTGCGTTGATGGTGATTAAGAAGGGAATGCCAACAATGAAGAAATGCTCGTGATGTAATCGTAGAGAGGAGAAAATAGAAAATTCAATGTACTAATAAACTCCCTTCCTTTAAGTAAGCTTTAAGTGTTGCCCGCCTGATTTTTGTTACTTAAGTACATGTTTATTAACGAAAGGATACAGGAGAAAGTTATTATCTTGCGTGAAAACTAAGGGGAGGCGAGGTAAAAGCTTGCCGTTTGTATCAGGAAACAATGAAAAATCCATAGAGTCGAGAGACACGTCAAGCGAGAACACTAAAATGATTGTGTAAGAAGGGATTCACGAAAACAATGGATATCTATTGGAAATGAAACACAGATGCACAGTCCCGGTATAGTGTTTAAAACAAATAAACTCTTCTATCTGATAGCATCGGATCATATACTTACCATAATACACGGAATGCTCGCAATTTACCAATAAAAAAATGTAAAAGTATATAATATAGTATAGTAGCTTACCTTACACAGGTCGAGATGGAATAATAGCATGATAACATTCAATAATGTAGAAATACACTAGTATCGACTTTAATGTGATACTGTAGTTTTTTGCCTATTATGTACCTTCCACAATCAATCCTTGGGAGTAGTAGCTAACCACCCACTGTCATGACATGAAAGGCAAAAAAAAGACGAAAAAAGCACAAAAATACAGAAAGGGGAAATTGACAAGATGGGGCTAGAAAAGAGAAAAAACTGAAATAGGGTTTGCTTGTGAATAATAATAAAAAAAGAATGTCAAACGAAAAAAAAGTGAAAGGTTGTGTTTATAATGTGTGCTTGGATCGTGCATGTGATGTTTCGTTTTGTCTGATCTTTCTGTATAATACTTATGCAGCATTCGTGTTCTTCTCCAACAGGAATGTTTTATTTCTGATAAGTGGTATTCGTATAAAAGTTCTAAAATTTACACGTACAAAGAAGTGTCTCGACAATTTAAGTTCAAACATTGAGCCCCATATGCTTCTTGAAACTTAAGCTGTTCCAAAGTATAAACTGGAACTACAATCCAGTTGATTGTTTACACCGCTGGACATGATCCGTACACCATTTATAGATATTACATAAACCGGAATAGAGAATTGAACTTTCCCGCTTTGAAAATCGCGTACAATCACGCCATCACTATCAACATCATCTTCACCAAACATAATCGTGATGACTAGAAGCACAAAAGGGAAGAAAATCCTACCGGTTGGTTGAGTTAACGTACATTTATATTTTGCTCTTTTTGCATACTTCGCTGTACAAATTCTCTATTCTTGTTTCCTTTCATAAAATATATTGCATTGTAACGTAACTGGTGCGTGTTATCTGGGGAAAAAAATGTAATGTGTTGTATGGCACGTAAGAGATAGGAAGAAAGTGAAATCCTGTTCTTATAATGCTTTTTACTAGTTGGATTGTGGTGAATATAAAAAGACGATGATTGCAAAGATGATATGAAGGGTGGGAGGAGGTGAACGATAAAGAAAACAACGGGCAAGCAATGGTTGGAAAACTCATGGTTTTATAGCAGCCTAACTGCTTTCTCCTTTCCCCTTCCTCCAAGAAAAAAGCCTTCTTCCGTGCATACATAAGTTATGGCCTTTTTTGTATGTCTGATTATTATGAAAGCCTTTTAAAGACTAACCTGGTCGTGTTGCGCTCTGCGTCATTCCACTATTCTCTTGGGTGGTTTACTTGGTTGCCTCATATATTATCATTCTTATGCACACAAATACATGACAAACTTTTATGTGCATGTATATGCATATCCTCATTTCACATATTGGTATAAATACCAAAAGACCCCTCTCATCCCTGCATTTTTATTCTCTAGTTTTTATCCTCGGGTCCTGACTTGGCTTTTATGGCAGGGTAATAATAATAATACAGATATAATAGAATTTGCCATGAAGCAATGAGTTACAAAAGCAGGAGAATTGGTAGTCGCGGTATTATGCTCTAGATGACGATGATGAAGGAAAAAAGGAAGAAGCTTATCACCAACCATGGGTGATTTAGGCAAGAAGTGGCAAGGGAAAGGAGTTTCCTTTCTTGTTCTTGTAATAATAATAATCATCATCATAATAATAGTAGCAAACTCTTTACACATAGGTATATGCATATTATTATAAGCCCGTGTTATTGCGTTGCTGCTATACATAGCAAACTTGTGTATACTTGCCACTAGTGTAAATGAATATAATAGAGAAGTTGAACAAAAAAGTAGGTAATATAGTTTAAGACCGTCATTGTTATTATTGCAGCATATAAGGGAGTCACTGTAGCGAAAGGAAATTGAGGAAGAAAATGAGTTTAAAAGCCTGATACTTGCTTGCATGCTCACATTATTATTATCATTATAGACCCTATGCGCGCTCTCTTCTGTTCGTCGCCCTTCATCTCCTTTCTCTTACCCTTTCTCCTCCTGCTTTTGTGTTTTTCACTCACTATACATTTATGTGTGTGCGTGTGTGAGTCACTAGCCAACTTTATATCATCACATCGCCATCAGTATCACCATTATCATCATCATCATTATTACCAGATTCATTATACACACTGGTTTATTTTCACTCATTATGAGTGAGTAGCAGTTTCACTGCACATATACCGACACATAATGTACATGCATCTGTATAGTATACTTATAGAACTGGCGTCGTATCATTGTCGTCATCATCGCTAACAACCAGTAGCCAAAGTTTTATATGGGTATTGTCGTCGTGCATATGGCTTCTTTTATAGGATGCCATGAAAAGAAAAGATTACAAACGACAAGAGTACTAGACACCACCATACCACCAACATAACACCACTGTTCCTACTTACAGTTTTTTTCTCTCCTTTCTCCCTCTTTTCACTGGTATGGTGTGGTGTTGATGATACCTCTGAAGAAGTAAGCTGTTCTCACAACACTAAATGATCATATAATTCACATGTACATTTTTATAAAGTGTATTGTTTTATACCGTATTATTACACTGATATAAAGATTCCTTTTCTTTCTCGTTGCCACTGCTTGGACTCTCTTTGGTCGTGCTCTGCTCGTTCTCGCTTGCTTGCTCGACACTTTTCCTGTGTCGACAACATCATGCACGACATCGTACACATGCCTATATGTATAATGCACAATCTGAGGGCTATATTAGGCATAGGAAACAATAATAAGGCGATGATTATACATACATACGACCAGTGAGTGCTTGCCAAGAAGAGATGAAGGCGAGGGGAAAACAAGAGAGGTCTTTTGTTCTCCATTTATAACAAGCTTAGAGAGTAATTAGATCATAGAGATATTTGATTGTCTCAAAGGGAGTCCCGCGTAAATGCTCTTAAAAGGATTATGTCTATTGCCATCCAACCTTCTTGTTTCCTCTTTTCTTGGCACTAATAATGTATTAAGTTCACTCCTTGCTGTTTCACTCATAACTGCACCACTATATGACCTGATTATAAGGAACACGGCTTATAAGCGTGTTATACATATAGGTAGTGTAAACAGGTCTTTAGTATAGGAGAAATAAATCTTTGAATATAAAAGCTTTCTGAAACCACGATACAATGCTAGAGATATAGCTATTTACAAGCCGCTTTAAAAGTGGCCATCAGTTTATAAAGTATAATTATGTTTTATTGCTATATACGCACTTGATGTGTGTACACTGCTTGCTCCAATGCATTTAAATTTTTCTTGCATCTTCCATCACCTACACCGGTCTTCACTTAATTTTCTTCTACTTTACTATATATAGTAATATATTCACAAGTACCATTCATAAAGACGAGCCATTTAGTCAATGACGCATGGAAATAATAACGGATGGTTGGGTAGGCTAGGCAGTTAAAAGTTTTGCTACACGATAAAAAATTTCATAATGGTTCTCATAAAAGTAAAGTGAGTAGAAAGTATATAAAAGTAGTAGCAGTAACAATAACAATTGAAGAGGCC
>JAQIXW010005516.1:0-10313 GCA_034700685.1 Willowsia buskii | reverse complement strand
ATCTGAAGCAAACACCTTTCAAGGTCCAAACAAGTGCACTAGACAATTTGTAACTGAAACTGCGGTTGCACTGAAAACTGAACTTGGAACTCGGATTGTATAATGCCGGCAGTTTCGTGTATGCATTGCATATGAAACTGGACACGAAAAAAATAAAAGCTTGTGGTTAAAAGAAAATACATATTACTACTACTACATGCAACATATGAATCATCAATTTGTTACTAAATACGTATGTATGGTTCGTAAAAATGTAAAGATAACTCATGAAATTATAAAAAAGCAGGGCCACTATAATTGCTCACAAACAAAAACCCTCTTACCTAATATGTACTCGTTTGATGAGACGGAGACAAACGTTGAGACTATCTGTGACTCGTAAGCAGTTACATAATGTGTTTTACGCACTGTTGTGGAACTGGACTGGACAAAGACAATCAAGTGGTCACTCTTTTGTATACTTTGATTTTCCGTTAAAATGGAAAAAGAGAAAAATTTCGACTTTGATTTTCGGGTTCTCTATTACAAATAGGTGTGTATGTATGCAAACTGCAACTGCAAGGCATACTAAGCATAGTAATAATCGTTATACACTATGTAGTGCTGAACAAACAAAACACTTGAAACGTACTTGCGATAAGATAATGGATAAGCAATATATTCATTTTGATGTGTGAACCTTTGGAAAACGGCAACACAAATGGCCTTTAACTTGACCTGAAATTGGAATACGGAACAGGAAGAGAGAAAAGTCGAAATACCAAATCAGAAGAACTGCACATCATTGAAAACCGAAGAACTGACGGAAGCGTGCTTGCATGGTTTTGAATACCCAGTCGTAGTTTTATTATATGAGAATTTCACAGATAAATAAAATTCAGGATGTACAAAGACAGACGGTAGAAATCCTACTGAAACATGGAACAACATTTCAATGTGATATCGTTGGTCTTAAAATCAGTAACGACATAAGTAGCTTATAACCAAAGAACTTACTTACATAGACCAAATGGAACGAAGGATGTAAAGTAGAGAAACACATCGTGTCATTTTATAATAAATAAAGATAAAGTTGTGTAGATTTTCACAGTGTACATAATACTCCAATTTTACACGCGACTTTAGTCCTTTGTGCATATAACTTACGGTTTTCATCATCTTAAGTAAGTCCTCACCATCGTGCAAAAGGTTAACTCTGTTTACCTGTCTGTCAAAGTTGTTTAAATTTCAAACTCATAGGAAAAGTCACAGATTAGATCTATCACATACTTCACTCGATTTGCTACTTGCTAGATATACGTTACAAGTTACATGTTACTCGTAACATGTTAAAGTTTCGAATTTTAGTTATACATACTTTTTCCGTATTATTATTTTCACAACTTGATGCAATTTAAATATTTCAGGCTTTTTTACTCGTAAATCGTAGAGTCAGGCTCTTTCTCCAGCTCTGGATGGAACCCATTCACTGATGCTGCATGTGACCGTAGTATCAGAAAATAATTGCCAAAACAAAGGGCAGCGTACATATTTGGGTTCACAAGAAGATTGCTTTTTTAGATCTTTGGCTACTTGCTAAAAGCTTTATGTGTACTTTATCTCTTCTTTAACAAAGTGGTACTTACAGACTTTAACCATATATCATAATTCAATTACCTTTTTTGCGATATGCCCACGAAGTAACCAAAGCCTGACTAGCTGCTGCGTCATATTTTACAGTGTACATCCCATCGATATTTACAATGGTTAATGGATCTTTTGTAAAGTTAGTCGTAAAAGACATCATGTGTGCAATCACTGCCAAGGACCTGATGCTCCTCAAGGTCTAATCATTAAGATAATGAGTGATTATTTTGGGTACAAAATGTGATATTTAATAGGAATCATATAAAACAACAACTCTGTTTTAAAGCGTTGATGTATTGACAATTGGCACCGCTTCAGGTTTCATCTAAAATGTGTGTTAGTTATATAGTAAGCCCACTAATACTAATATGCTTGGTTTTTTACTTGCGAATAAATAGATATTTGCCTATTAAACAGTCTGAAATTCACGCTGAATGAACACTGATTAGTGCAGTCTTGTGAATTATATTGTAACAAATATGGAGCAAAGTAACACCAGTAGTAGGTTATTGTAATAAATAGCAAAAATTACGTCGTTATTTTCCATAAGGAATTTTCAATTTTCCTCTACTTTGCATAGATTGACGCATAATGTGGTGTAAAAAACCGTAATCAATTAAGTTTTTATCCAAAAACCCTTGCAGGTAAATGTATCGTGTGTTACCGACGTTGCTTTAAAGAAAACCTTAAGTTTGAATTCCTATGCAGTAGCGAATTTGAATATTTTAAATTTTAAAGACATATCTTTTTGCATCATTCTGAATGTGTTGCTTTATTATTTTTCCACTTCTTTCAAAGTGCATATGTATACAACGTAAAATTTCCAAACTTTTCAACTGAAAAAATGCTACAAACCATTCCATTTTTTTTTACAATACGAAGAGTTTTAAGAAACATTCATAGGAAAAAAAGAAGCTATGTTCAAGCTAAGAATAGACGTGGCTATTCTAAATGATGTCATATCAATTCATAGACTGAATTACGCAACGCGTTATGCGGCAACCGCTGGCCACCGCGATCCATGTCATTGTCGTTCATTACAAAGTCTGAATGGAAACTATAGGCTATCCAAGGACAGAAATACATACAGGATCTATGGTATCAGCGTCCACCTATGGCTCGTCTTCCACAGTTTTGTATTTATGTCATGAATGACTCATGAGTAGCTATAAGCTTGTATAAACACACTGGCAACGAATGTTTCTACAATTTCTTATAGGTACTTATTATGCTTTCTGGTTTATGGACTTAACTTGCTTCATTGCATTTGTTGGCTGCAGTTTACTATGGACATGATCAACCAACACAAAAACGACAAGCAAGCATATAGGAAAGGCTTGTGTTGACTTTGAATTATAGAACTGCTAAAAGATGTACATGAATGAAACATGAGCATATACATGTGTGCACTAAAATAATGAGTAAAAAGCTTTCTCATGGTTTCTTATGGCTGGCATGAGCTTACCATCAACGGATGTAAACAAAACTGCAAGATTCTGGTATGAATGTCATTCCATTAAAATGTGCCATAGGAGATAGCAGGAAGCAGATATATTTTTGATTAAATCATACGCTTTACTCACTTTCCCTTTTGTGTATTGACAAAAAATTATATTTTAAAAACCCAAGCCCCCTGTATCCGTCTGTGCCATCCTCATGTTTAAAATAAGTTATTAATCTTCAGTATAATGAAAGAATGTCGTCACTTATCTATACCACTGGACGTGTTGTCAAAATCCAGAGCAAACTTTTATACGTTACCCACTTGATCATCGTTATATTCATTTCCTTATACATAATCGGGTATGAAAAAAATCCACATAACCTGAACGAGGAAGAAGTATAAGAATTACATTTGCCTCAAAAACTGCATTTTTTGCAATCACCATTTTACGTCTTAAAAAGGTATGGAATTTTCTGGTCTAAGGGATACCAAACCACAAGTCCAATCGAGTCTGTCGTAGTGACGAAGGTGAAAGGCGTATTGAAAACCACGTTTACAGACAAAGAATTAGATGTTCCAAACCCGGAGCTGTACAGAAGAGTGTGGGATGCATCCGATATATCTGTTCCATCTCATGGAGAGGAGTCTGGAGGATTTTTCATCCTCACCAATTTGGTTGTTACACCAAATCAGACAAGGAGCGTTTGTGCCGAGGTTAGAAATTTTATGTCGTCTCGAGAAAAACATCATTTGCAAGTCAATTATTAAAAACAAGATGTAAAATCTCTCATTCATTTTGACATCTAAACTCCAATTACTTAAAACAGAGTGTGAAAGTGGAAGGCTCGAGATGCACTGCGAATAAAGATTGCAAGGCAGGCAATTCGTTGGCTTTGGGAAATGGCTTCATGACAGGAAAATGCGTGCCAAACCCAGGTTCTACTACACCAGCGAAAACTAAAACGTGTGAGGTGGAGGCTTGGTGTCCCACTGAACAAGAAAAGTTACCATTGTGAGTTACTTGAACTATAATTCTAAATAAATAATAACAATGCAATTACTTTTCATCTTCTCTTCTCATGTATTTCGACAGACAAGGTTCACGTGCACTGTTAGATGGCACAAAGGATTTTACCGTTTTAGTGAAGAATTCCATAAACTTTCCACACTTTGGACAGTACTACAAAAGACGAAATATAGTTGACAGTGCAACAAAAGAGTATCTTCAAACTTGCTTGTACAACCCAAAGACTGATCCCTACTGTCCAACATTTAAATTGGGGGATATAGTGACAGGAGCAAAGGAAAATTATGCCCACGTTGCATTGACTGGAGCTGTTTTTGCTATCAGGATTGAATGGTTTTGCGACTTTGATTTTGGAAAACCAATCTCAACATGCCGGCCAATGTATTCCTTTGCGAGGCTGGACAATCCACAGGCATATATTTCTCCAGGATTCAATTTTTTGTACGACATATCATGAAATTGGCAAATATTTCATTATTCACCTCACACAATTCTTGTATTGATTACCTATGATTTTGGCAATTTTAAAAGGTCTTCCACATACCATGAAGAAGGCAGGAGAACTCTTACAAGAAGTTATGGATTAAAATTCGTAATTGATGTAGACGGAGAAGGGAGAAAATTTGACCCTGTTAAGCTGATACTTTTAATTGGTGCAAGTGTTGGATTATTCGCACTGGTATGTGCTACATCCACAAATATATTTACTTTAAACTAAACTATTACATACGTACTTTTAAATATTTGGATTAATAGGCGTATGTTTAATATTTAAATTACATGTTTTACAGGCATCACGTATATGCGACTTCATGCTTGGATTATTGTGCAAGCTAAAAAATTACTTTGACTGGCCTTGTTTGTCTGGTTATTCAAATGAGATGAAGTACGACTTGAGTTTTCTCAAGGCTCAATTCTCCATCGGAGATAACAAAAGTTCAACGATTGAGTTAGATGAAGTTCAAGTGTTGAAACACAAGTGAAAGTTTTAAGCTTAGACTGACAAGGTGTAGCGTACTTAATAGATACTTATTTAGCAAAATGTACTGTTGTTTTTATATTTAAATATTGTTGGCTAGTGTAATGTTTTCTTCTAACTGCAAATTGTATGAACCTTCATATATATTATTTTAAATAAATTTAACGATTACATGACTAGTGTTTTTTCGTTTTTATTTATTATTTTTTGGATTTGAACAGAAATGAAAAGTCTATAATAAATTTAAAGCTTTTTTGGGAATTAACCATAATTACTGTAAGATAAAAAAGTGCAATATCCTATTATGTTATCGTAATCTCATTTATCTTTGTTAGTCCTGGAAGTCTGGATAATGAAAACCTTCCTTCATTATGTAAATAAGAATGCATATCATTAGCTCAGCTTATCAAATTGAAGCTCATATGATGATAATGCAAGCTAATTAACATTAGCAGTTCGTTCACCCAAAAATTGCGTGCATGTTATGAGACAAGATAACGCTCAAAATGTAATGACACAAAAATAAACATTTGTCGTTCGTGGTAAATATATTTATTTCTTGTCGACCACAAAAATGCCAATTGGGTAATAAGTAGGCGTTATTTTGCAACCGCGCCATCCACAACGTGAATATAAGCTGACACCAGCACTTTTTTTACATTCAGTCTTGATCTTCTCTTCCTTCTTTCAATACGAGTCAAAACTTAGTATCTCATCATGAACCCCTATGTTCAAACCGTTCCTACCAGTGGCTTAGGAGAAGGGCCACATTGGAACGCTTCCAAGCAAGAACTGTATTACGTTGACATTAGTGGCCAAGTAGTACATCGTTACGTTCCAGGAACCGGGGAGCACACAAGGGTACGCGTTGACCAGGAGCGTGTTACGCTAGTGGTCCCAGTTGAAGGGCAAGAAAATAAGTACGTTATTTCCGTTGGACGTACTTTGCAGTTGATGGAATGGGATGGAAAATCCAGTACACCGACATCTCTCACTAGCATGTTCAGTGTGGAACCAGATCGTCCTGCTAATCGCTTTAACGATGGCAAATGTGACGCCAGAGGAAGGTTGTGGGCAGGCACAATGAATGACAACGATCGCACTGCAAGTCTATATCGGGTCACTGACAGCGTTCAAACCGTGCAAACCAATGTTGGTATATCCAACGGTATTGCATGGAATAGTGACAACAAATTGATGTTCTATATTGATACGCCGACTGGGAAAGTGGATGTGTTTGACTTTAATCTTGACCAGGGAACAATCAGTAAGCTGGTATTACGTAATTAATTTTCTATACATTTCCTGTAATCTGTAATTTTTCAATTTTTAGATAATAGACGAACTGTTTACGACTTTAGCGCTGTTGGTGAACGCGGATCTCCAGACGGAATGAATATCGGTTAGATTTATTTATATCCCAGTTTCATTCGGTCCGTTAATCTAAGAATAACAAATCAAATTATTATCTGTCTTTAGATGCTGATGGAAATTTGTGGGTGGCTTGTTGGGGAGGATCGCAGGTTCATGAATAGAAAATTTACTAGTAGTCTAAATTGTGACTCTTTATTGCGTGATAATATGATTTAATGTATTTTTATTTTAAAAATCAGATAATCCATGTTGATGCCAACACTGGACGCAAAATAACTGCGATCCCTCTTCCTACTAACAATATCACATCAATTGCTTTCGCTGGACCAAATTTGGACGAGATGTATGTGACATCTGCAATAGATGGGCTTAGTGACTCCCAGAGATTGCAACAGCCTGCTGCTGGCTCACTGTTTCGAATCACAAATATCGGTGTGAGGGGCATGGGACCAGGAAATAACTTTAGACTTTAAATTGGTGAAGCAACTCAACCTAACTTGAAGGGGAGGCATAATGTGTTTTTTATCAATGCAATCTACTATATATATGATGCATCATGCACCGTTGATAAACTTAATCTTCCAATTTACCCCAATCGTAAGGATATTTCGATCGATTATGAGTTTCATATATTAAATTTTCACTGACATGATTCAAGTGAAGCTAAGTGAACCTCGGCTTCTTTCTAAAGGGATATAGTGTTGGGTTCTCTTATTATATGTCATTATGTAATGAATAATAGTCATCTAGCAATTAAAGTATGAAAATTATTCACGTTATACTTATTACGCATCAATCAAAAAACGAAATAAACAAAAATACAATTCAAAGAAAATTACTACATTACCATACAGCCTACATTCTACATACAACATACAATATATAATCATACCAAAGGGTTTCATGGGCTCTTCTGGCAAACGTGCGAGCACGTCGTATCCCTTTACTTGGGTTAAAACTCAGGCCTCTCTTTAATCGGTCTCTAACTTTCCATAGTTGCATGGTTTCATCTCTTCAAGAAATCATTTATGCAAATGAAATTAAAATCTTGTAACTTGACTTACTTCAAGCGATAAAAATATTTTTTGTTAAATCATGTCCTTTGAAAATGGCAAATGTGACTCAAATAACAACTCAAATCAAAATTTTAGTAAATACTGCATGAAATAAAATCATGGTCTCCCGACTGCTGTCCTCCCTCAGTGGAATGCTGAGTTCCTCTCCAACAGCTCCCACTCAAAATGAGGAAGGAACAGAGGACATAAAAAATGACAACGAGCTGAAGCAGTCCGTTATAGATGCCAACGGAAAAAAATCTAGCCAGCCCTTGGAGAAAAACCACAATAATTATAACTCTGTAAAATCCAATTTCGATATACAGTTCGTAAATGCAGAATCCCTGGACAGAGCAATTGTCAATCGACTTCAGTCGAGGATCAGCACATCCTTAGCGGATGCTTTGGAAAGTCGAAACTCGTGCAGTCGCGTAAAATCACGTTGTGAAGAGGAGTCCACAAGGACATCGACTGGTTCCCCCTGCGAGGAAAATGGAATGGAAACAAATTCAAGTCTTGGAGAAATAGTTGATGTCACAGAAAGACAGGTCGACACGGTTTCAAAACGTTCCCCTTCTGGAAATGTCACAGGAACCGGAAAGTATCGACCTCAATTATCACCTCTTGTAAACCCATCATCATCGTTAAGCCAAAGCTCAGTTATATCACAAGACATACCTCCCGTACGAGCGAAAACAACGCATACCTTCAAAAGTCTTATTGACGATTTAGACTCAGGAATGGCAACCCCAACGGAATTCATGACTGCAAACGACTTGGTAGGAAAAGTTAAAGAAAACAGCAAGCTTTAAAACACGGAAACATGCTTTGTGGTTCCTTTAAAAACAGTTGATGATAACTGACATTTGTACTTTTTTAAGGCACCCGGTGAAAGGCGCAGCATCATGTATAGAAATTCTCAATTCAATTTGGAGAATGCCAGTAAAGAAGCCTTATGTTCAACCTCAAGTTCCAATAAGGTATTTCCAGACGCTACCCTCCAAAATGACGCTATGTTAAACCTTCCTATGTTTGGAATCCCGGATCCATCGCGTATGCATTCTTGAAATTATAACTTTGCATGCGCTTCTACCTTAAAATCTTAATGACAGCTCCCTGTTTGGCATTGGCATTAATAATCGTACGTATCATTCGTCCACAATTTTGTTCTAGTTCACCGCAGGCCATCGCTTACTTCGTCAACAGAATCGATACGGGGGAGTGAAAGCAGAAGTTGTACCAATACAATATCGGCTAGTACAAAAAAGAGGACAAGGTCTATGAGCCCTGGCTTGGGGGGTCGAGTTTATGTTACTCCACGAATATCAGCAACACAAATCGGCGATCATTTCTTTGAGAGCACCATAAATGATATAATAGAAAAGGGAGGAAACGAGTTCAAGATCAAATACTCATCCTGGATTTGGGACGCCTTTCGAAGTCAACTAGTCAAAATAAAATCCTTAATGCTAAGTGAATTCAATGACAAACTGAAAGACGCATTAGACGAGAGAGAACGTGAAGTACTAGAGCTTCAAAAGAGATACCGTCAAAAACTTGTGGAATTCGATGTGACTACGGATAATTTTCAGAAATTGATGGACAACATGTACAAAGACAATCAAAGGGTTGTTACAGCCAAAGATTTTGTAATTGACAAGTTGAAAAAGGAGTTTCTAGAATGCAAAAAGCACTTTGAGCAGGATTTGCAGAGACAAATGGATGGCTACCGGAGAGAAGCAGAGGTTGAGAGAAGGGAATTACAAAAACGGAATGATGAATTAATGATGATCATGCTCACTGATGTCACAAAATCTGGTCTTGAAGAGACCTTCAAACATGAAATTGAGTCACTCCATAAAATGATTAAGACTTTAACGGTAAAATAACTAGCTAGTAATTTTTACCTTGTAGAAACTAAAAATTTATATTGCATACACAATTTGGCAAATTCTGTTTCATTATTACAGACTCAAAATGAAGAACTTCATCAGCAATTAGCCGAAGCCAGTAGTTCAACGGGTATTTTAAATAGAAGCACGGTTGAAAATTTGGAAGCACAAATAGATCGTGCCACAGTGGAAATGATGGAATTGCGAAAAAAGTTAGGCTAACATAGTATTCAGTGTATTATATAAATGTGACTGGAATAGTGTAAGTTATGATTTCTTCATTAAATAGACTGGAATATACGGAAAGGGAGAAAGCAGACTTGAGAGTTTCATATCATCAAGAAATTGCAAAACTCAACAGAAAAATTCAAGAGTCGAATACGGTAAATAAAATATAATATGAAAACATGCAAACAACTTTTACTAAACCTAACTTTTACTTGTTACTTCTTTTTCACTTTTTACTTTCCCTCATTTTTTGCAGAGATACGATCACCAATTGCGCGATGCTGCTGAAGAGTTGGAAGCTCTCCGCAAGAAGTAACGTACGCATACCGTGCTTGTAAAAAATTAAATGAGTATTTAGTTTTAAAAGTTTACCTCATTTAAATCAAGGTATGCGAGGGACACCAAAGAATTTAAGCAGAAGTTGGCAAATCAGGAAGCACAACATAATGTTATTTTAACTCAAGTACGACAACAATATGGAGGTCAGGTTGAGTCTCTTTCCCATGCAGTTTCCCAATTAAGAGCTGAACTCACGGGAACCGGCCCGGGCACGAGATTTTCTCACTAAACTGTTATGATAACCGTTCAATGTGCATACTATTATTAGGAGAAAATGATTTAAATTGTTGCAAAAAACCTCTCCTATGATGAAAATGACTTAAATCTGTCGTCAAATTCTAAATTCGTA
>JAQIXW010005515.1:0-10315 GCA_034700685.1 Willowsia buskii | reverse complement strand
TAATAGTTGTTTGTTTCCCTCATTCATTGTTCATCCAACAGTAATTGTGCTACGCGGAACTGGCGACTGTTTTTGAAGCTCGTTATTTTAATATCGTTGACTTGTGGTAGGGACATTGGTTCTGAATGAAAAATTGAAAGTTTAGTCGTTTTTTGAGTTTTTGTTGAATTAGTAGCTTTACACGTTGGATCTTCTAGTTGATAAGTGGAAAAGTGCTATTATTCCATCAAGATGAATAGAGCGGAGAAGGAAAAGTATATAGAGAATTTCGAATATTCCTTCTGTGATGACGTTAATAAATATGAGAAGTTATCAAAGATTGGACAGGGAACTTTTGGGTAATTCAAAACTACTATCAAATATTTATTCTAATTTAAACTTAATGTAATATTGATGTTGATGTTCAATGGTAAATGATTTCAAAAATATAAAAATGATAGTTTGTATCATCAGTAAAGTATATTCTAATTTATTTTCAGAGAGGTATTTAAAGCCCGACACAAGAAGACTAGAAAATTCGTGGCACTGAAGAAAGTGTTGATGGACAACGAGAAGGAAGGATTTCCCATTACAGCCTTACGAGAGATCAAAATCCTGCAGCTCCTGAAACATGAAAATGTTGTTAATCTAATCGAAATTTGTAGAACGAAAGCAAATCAGAATAATAAGTATAGGAGTACTTTCTACTTGGTATTTGACTTTTGTGATCACGACCTCGCCGGGCTTTTGTCAAATGTCAATGTCAAGTTTTCATTAGGAGAAATAAAGAAGGTTATTCAGCAACTCTTAAATGGACTGTACTACATACACACTAATAAGGTATACAATTGAACCCATTGACCATTATTTTCTACTCTTGAAACTCTTAATGCATCATAGATCATCATAGCATAAAGATAATGCTAAAATAAGCTCTCTGAATCTAATTATTTCAATTTCTTGTGTTCTTCAGATTCTACACAGAGACATGAAAGCAGCGAATGTGCTTTTAACTAAGCAAGGTGTTCTAAAGTTAGCCGATTTTGGACTCGCCAGGGCTTTTAGTGTCCAGAAGAATCAACCTAATAGGTTTTTGATGACAGACAATCATACTACAAAGTTTGTTTCTAACAAGTCATACATAGTTTCCATAATTTGTATTTTGTTTAATTTTAAATGCATAGGTACACCAATCGAGTAGTCACGTTGTGGTACCGGCCACCGGAGCTCCTCTTGGGCGAAAGAAATTATGGTCCATCTGTTGATATGTGGGGTGCGGGCTGCATAATGGCTGAGGTGGAAAAAAAACTTTTTTTTCTTATGAAAAGGTTTTAACGAAAGGTTTCTTTTTGAATGCAAACATTCATAAAGTATTACTTTAATTTCATTAAAGATGTGGACACGTTCGCCTATAATGCAAGGATCAACTGAGCAACAGCAAATAACGCTGATTTCTCAGCTCTGTGGATCCATAACTCCTGAGGTTTGGCCTGGTGTTGAAAGTCTGGAACTTTTTACCAAGTTAGATTTACCTAAATCGCAAAAGAGAAAAGTAAGTACATATATATTTTTTCGCTATATATATAATTCATTATTAGATACATTAATAATTTTGTCGTACTAAATGGGGGAAATGTTTTATTTGTTTTTCAAGGTAAAAGATAGACTGAAATTCTACGTGAAGGATTCTTTTGCCTGTGATCTGTTGGACAAATTGCTGACTCTAGATCCTTCGAAGCGTGTTGATGCAGATGAGGCTCTGAACCATGACTTCTTTTGGACAGATCCGATGCCTTGTGACCTTGCTCCTATGCTTCAGCATCACTCTCAAAGTATGTTTGAATACTTGGCGCCACCTCGCCGTCCAGGTGGACCACATGTTCGACCTCAGCCACAGCCTGCACAGACTAAGCCCCCCGCTGATGTAGGATATCATGATCGAGTTTTTTAGGATTAAAAGTTTCTTAAGATTTTAATATTCCAATTCTAAGCATCTATTCGTTCAAAAGATGCAACTCTCGCTGAAAATTCGGACTTACATAGATTTAAGTTGATAAAAGAATCTTTTAAAAAGATCGCTATATATGCAAATAATGTAATAACAACAATGATGCTATTTATATTTCCTGAAAAAGGCAAGAAAAGTCTACATTTTACTAGAATTTCCAACATTTCTTTTATTTAGCTTATAGGGAAATCGCAAGTTTAGTGATAATTAAATGAAGAGAATATGGTGTGTATTGTATTCCCTGATTTATTTTACATACTAATCGTAAGTATAAATTTTAAGTGCAAGAGAAGCCGTTTTATAACGGCTGCCTACATAATTTTATATAAAATTATTATAATTTAGCTCATACACAAGTGTTTGTATTCTACGAAATAAATCAAATGCATACATATTTTTAGAAATTATATGTAATGTTGCAAAGAAAATAAATATTGAATATATATGTAATTCTATGATGTAATTTTGTGTGCCTATTTATTTTTATTTTTTAAATCACATTCATTGTTTCATTACTTCATTACTCGTTGTCATCAGCCATCAGTAAAGTGTTTGCCTTCGTTTATGACGAGTTCTCAGCTTCGTGTCAAATTAGTGTCCAACTGTAAATCAAATTGTAAAGTTCTGGTTAAGTAAATACATTCAACAATTGCATTGCAGTAATAATTATTTTGAGCATAAGATAAGGATGCTCACAACAGCTCAGGAGAAAAGTGAAAAGAACTCTATGGGACAAGGTTATGGATGCGGATGATACAAGGAGAAATGGAGCCAAGCCATGGCTGCTTATGCTTGAATGTATTTTTTGACTTTTTGCTTTCGCTGTATTACTTACTACTTACTCCCATATAACAATAGCATACACAAACTGCAATTTGACTTGGCAAGAAAACATACAGTCTCGTCAACAATTAAAGCACATGTATTAGTGTTTTTAGGTGAAAAACTAGATTTACTTACTTATGACTTCATATTGAACTGATCAAAGCCAGTTGGAACTTGAGAGTGAGTCAATTTATCAAAGATTCGGCTGCTAAAGTTGTGAGATTCGGGATATTTTGAGAGGTTAGTTTAGTTATCTACGACAATTGATTGAACATGCCATTTGAAAGTTTACTAGTAATAGGCTTTCTAAAATCCTTGTGCTTGTGGAGGTTCTGGTGGTTTCAGTGGTTTGTATGGCAGATGTACTACGTATTTACTGCTTTGCAATCCAAAACTTCTCCCAATCTTGATTGTACATATTTTATTTTATTTTTTTTATCAGGAAACCACTCAGGTTCACACTTGCAACTTGAAGGACGAGGCTGAGTCATCATGTCGGACGATGAAAGTGTTCCTCCAGGATGGGAAAAGAGGGTTAGCCGGTCGACAGGTAAACTATTCGTTTCGTATACCGCCACCATTGATTAAATTAATGCGTGTTAATTAATACAATAAATGGTACGTTATGTAACTGGGAAGTGTAATAAAGCTCAATTTTCGGTATTCATCAGGCCAGGCATATTACCTAAATCTTTACACGAAGGACAGTCAGTGGGATAAACCAGTTAAAGCCGCAGTACCGGGGTCACCCTCAGGACCGTCAAAAATCCAAGCAAGTCATATCCTAGTGAAGCATCGCGACTCCAGACGGCCATCCTCATGGCGAGAGGATAACATCACTCGATCAAAAGATGAAGCCCTGGAAATTCTGTTAGGTCATCGAGATAAAATCGTTGCAGGAGAAGTTTCGTTCGCCGAACTTGCCTCCAAATACTCAGATTGCTCCTCAGCTAAGAGAGGTGGAGATTTAGGCCCTTTTGCTAGAGGTAAGTATATTGATAATTTACAACATTGCAGTGATTATGAGTCGATGAGTGAGACCAATGTGTATATGTTGTTCTTTGCTCCTCTTTATTAAAATGACAAATGAAATTATATATACTTATTTTATTATATAAAATTCTAATTTTAATTAGGTGTTTATTGATGATAATTTTTTGGAATCGCAGGTGCTATGCAGAAACCGTTCGAAGATGCTGCTTTTGCATTGAAAGTTGGAGAAATGTCTGGACCTGTATTTACGGATTCAGGAGTCCATATCATACTTCGAACTGAGTAGTTTTTGCTAATAGTAATGAAATTCTCATTATAATTATAAGTGATGTTAATCTCCGTATGCATGTAATAATTCTTGGTATATGCTGATGTAAACGTAAAGTATATCTATATAAAATATTGTTCGTTACTTCTTGTTTTCATTGATTCCATGATTCCTCTATACTTTCGTAAAAAATAAGTAATGCTATTAATGAAACCAATTTATTAGAAATCATTTTTACGATTATGATGAATGATGACTATATTGACTACTATTAGGTACTCTAAATAGAGTTTGTATTTGTGAGTATGGAAAATGTAATAAATTTATGTTATTTGTTAATTGCGTTATGAACTCGATGCAAAATGACAAGAATATGATTGTAATCTTGTATTTTTAAAAATAATTTTTAATTGCATTGTAAAGTCAACTTAATTTTCCGTGTGCAAGCTGGCTTTGGAATCGTGGGAAAACTAAACCGAATTTTGATTCTACACCGGATAAAATAGGGAGTGCTAGAGCATATCCACCTATATGGTCGGGGTTTTCTGATTTTATTTGGTCGACACTTGTGATTCGAACGGTGGCTTCAGATCCTGTTGGTCGACTGGAATAGACAGAAAAAAAAGCGTTTTGATGTGTCCTTCATTTTTAAAAAATAAACTGCATAAGAATCAAAGCTGTAATTTCACTTACGTTCCTGCAAAGTCAATGTAGAAATAACGCTGCAGAACTTCATAGAGTAGAAGGGTTATTCCGAACTGGGTTGGCTTAATTACTCTGGTCCCCTGCCAAAATGTTCGGATGCCTTCCTCTTTTATTATCCGTTGAGCCGCATTTACTACTCCTTTATAGGCGGTTTGACCTGGTCTCGGGTCAACCTGTTGTAAAGGGAATTTTATATTATTCAGTCTAAAATGCTATATGATCACTAATGATCAGTTAATGGCAATACAAAACCATTCAATTGGTTCTCGAATTCACCTGGAGTCTAGTCTTTATCACGTCGAAAGGCATCGATATAGGTGCTCCAGGTATGGTCGCAACAATGCCTGCTGCTAACAGCGACAATGGGGTATTGTAACCCTCCGCGTCTTCTAGGTATAGTTTAGTGTGCGCATACTGCGTACAACATTTTAATTAGATTCAACTGCGTTGCTGTTTTAAAATTGAATTTTCGTATCACTACTAACCATTGGAAAGAAGATGGCAGAAAACGGCACATCACGCCACATGCAAGCGATGGTACCCTGAAAATTCATTTGTAATTATTTTAATGCCTATTGTAAAGTCCATAACTCATTACTGGCAGTATGTGTGATGGATCTTTAAAATTACCTTGTACAATCCTTTGAAACCAAGTTGCTTAACTGCCCCATACATGCCCAGCCTTGCCTTTGGAAACAATTCCCCGACAGTTTGGACCCTTATTTTGATTGCCTCAAGAGGCTGGATCACAAAGACATTGCATGCCCCTGCAAATGCACCGGCAAAAACCTCCCCCCACATTGGCACTTGACCCTTTCTATTCATGAGTTTGTCTCGAACGAAATCATTCATCTTGAAAGACAGTACGACAATCGGTTACCTAAGCCATTCCAAGCCATGCACACTGAATTTAACATAAATTGGTAGTATAAGCTTCATAGCAATCATGTCTTCAACTGTTTTGTAAGCCTTTCCTTCAAACATTTCATGCAAGCGACATTGTACTTTGAACATACCGAAAGTTTGATGGCTTTCCCCAAAGAAGTGCCAATTATTTGTGCAAGCATGCCCCGATATAATCCTGATTTTTTAAAAAGATTAATAAAAATGCTTCTTTAAAGGTTGATTAATGGTTAAATGGTTAAAGTTCTCACCAATGACCCCTTCCGTTCTCAATGTTTTCCTAAAGCAGTCCCAGTTACCCTTGTACAAAGGTTCTTCTATAAGTGCCCCTGGTCTTTGGATCTGCATGCGGGACTTGATAAGGTCCATAGGATAAGCACCAACAGCTTCAATGGCTGTAAAAAAATATGAAGAATTTATCATTTATGTACCAGGCCAAAGTCAAAGGCATGTTCAAAGAATCGGTTTTACCTCCAGCAATGGACCCCAATGTAAAGCGGTACAAGCTCTCCAGCACTTCAGTCCATCCATCTCTGTCCTTGGGACTTTGAACTGCCTTAATATCCAGTATTCTCTTGTTCACTTTGGTGTAATATTGCTCAGGGGCGATCGCTTGAAAGTCTGACATGATCATTGTCGGCGATTGACTGATAAGCTCATTCAAATGGAATAAAATGTCTACTTCAAGTGGAGTCCCAATATCCATAAACTGGGCCGCGCTCATGAATTCATTTCTGGTCACTTCCCTGTGCTCATCGTTGTCAGATGCCACCAGATAAACTCGTTTCAAGAGTTCAATGTTGTTCAAAACTGAATTAAACGCTACAAATACAGGGTAGGAGATTTCCTCGGATTTTGTGACTCTTCTTACTGCCTATAATTACCCCACAACAACACACATTTATCATTGTCGTCATCATACTTAAAAGTCATAATTTGTCACGCTCTATTCTTAAAGATAATCCAAATGTATACCTCTCTCAAGTTGTTTGTAACACCGTTTGTTAATAGGTGCGTTCGTATGGTGGTCATGATTGTGAAGAAATCATCAGTCGATATAGTTCCACTTCCGTTTGCATCAAACTTTCTAAATGCTTCGATTGCATACTCTTCATGGAAATCCTACAATTAGGAATGAGGAATGACATAATTTTTCATTGCAATAATATGAAAATGCTTAACTATCTTCTGACAACATTGTTCACGGCGAGAATAAGAATTCTTACATGCAAAAATTGGCAAAATTCTTGGTACTTGATGACACGGCTTCTGTTCTTCCCAAAGTAAAGTTGTGCAAATGGGCTCTCTAAATCAAAAGGAATCTCCTTTTGAAGTGTGGTGTATGAAATGATTTCAGCAAACTCTTCGTAGTTCAAAAGACGGTTTCCATTCACATCAAACAAGCGAAATGCGATAAAGTACAATGCGTCTGGAACCGTGAGAAGGCCTTCAAAAGCCATGAATTCGGGGAATGATATAAGACCATCTCTTGAAGTGTCCACAATGCCAGACAGAATCTGGACGGATCTGGGGACAAAGTCATCATGTTGATGTAGGCCCACAAATTTGCGAATAAAGTCCTCAGATGTGATGTAGTGATGTCCATCTACTTCAACGGAAGCATACTAAAGTGCAAGGGGAGACATTTAGACTAAATTTTCAACTACTACAATAAGTAGAATCTGGGATTATAACAGAATTTTCGGAGTTTTTTTTAAAACGTCAGAAACAACCAACTGAAAGAACTATTGATAAACTCACCTTCCGAAAAATCGCATACAGATCTTCACGCGTGGCCCTCTTGATGCGCCTTATTTCAGGCTTTCTACTGCTCTAAAAATAAGTATGAGTAAGAAATCTCATTATTACATACCTAAGTAAACTACAAGTAAATTATTAAAATTCATAAATTCAAGCATATGAAAAAAGAAAATGAATTATATCATTACCATTATTATGTATTCAAATCTTTTTATATCAATTTTCACCACATTACTCAATAATTCAAGTTGTAATTTTGGAAAAAAGTAATTAACGCATTTTGGGTGTATTGCTAAAAACGTTTATTGTTGGACATAAAAAAAGAAGAGAAAAAACTGGAAAAGTTGTATCTTGCATCCACGTGGTCATTGATATCAAACTTGCCAAAAAGTTCCATACTAATTGTATATTACAATTACACACCTTCAGAAAAAAAGACAGGCATGTATTGTATTACGTGATGTGTTTACCAGATATATCACGCACAGGTGTGTGTTTTAATTTTAACCCAAATACAAGAAGGTGTTTGTATGGATGATTACTTCCGCGCTTCAGAATTTGTCGTAGATTTCCGAACAAAAATTTGAGTAAAGCTCGAGAGAACAAGTGGGAAAGTAAACTAGGTTACTCGTCGGAATCGGAAATGAATGGGCCACTTTCATGACGGAGCACGACTGTGGAAGCAAGGCGAGGCTTTGTATGTCAGTTAGGATGTTAGGAATATATAGTCCACTGCCACTCTGATATGCAGTGCAACAAGTTAACAAGTTGGCTTACGCAAAGCAGCATTATGTACATGCGTTTTGATGCATATAAATTTAAACTGGATGTAATGCAAACCATTTATTTCCAAAAATTATCTTTTTCGTATATAACTGTAATTACAGGTTTTATCGGTACACTTAATAAAATAAAATACATTCAATATTGATGAGTTACCGCTCTGAATGAATATCTGAGTCAAATATCGATTAATGTTTTGAACAAAAGTTTACATGTGCACAAAATATGGATATGGGAAATTATGGGAATGTACATATTTTGCATACTTTGACTATAAAAAAGTGTAGGTGGCTTATTTTAAGTAAACTGAATTATAAATATCTGACGACACGAGTAAATCAATATAAAGAAGGATTGAACCATCTTGTTTTCTAGATTAGTTTAGTTAGTTCTATAATATAACATCTTGTATAATTCACCTGTGTCTTCTCATCTATTTAAAGTCGTTAGTCACTCATTTGCATACAAAATGGAGCATATACCGCACAGATGCATGTCAGTTATTAACCGCCGACATGTAAATACTTCTTATATTAATTATACTATTTACTTACTTATTTATATTATTTATATTAATGTTTTAATACGTCATTATACGACAAATGGGCTACGAAAGTTTCATTAAAAGTATTTTTCTGTTTTACCACTAATGCAATTTACTCTGGAAAATTTATAGGTTACAATCTATATTTAAAGTATATAACGTAAATTTTATATTTATGGTATTTGAAAATAATAATTAACCATATAAATGGAACATCGAAGATTGATTGGAACTTTTTCGATTTACACATAAATTCTATTTCATTTTAGACTCGAAATTGTTTTCTGCTCAACTGTTAGCAATACGTGTTGAGCCAACAAGAATTTTATTATTTTTTAAATAGTTCATTGTACATCTTTCTATATAACTTTCACCTGTACAACGAACGCCTATATATAAGACTATTCTAAGGAAGAAGATATAAAGATATACTTTAAGTTTTCATTTGTTACATATTATACGATATACGATTAATAGAGAAGGAGCTATAAAGTATCAAAATATTATTCTTAAAAGTTTCAATTTTCCAGCACACTGAAAATGACATTACATTTCATTATACACACCCGCTGGAACACGAAACATGTACTTGAATTTATCGTGTTGATGGTACATCACGACAGTTTAACTTAATTTTTTTCAGTGTAGATTGGCTTTCACTAACTTCACTTTCATAAACTGTAACATCTTTTTCCACTCAAATGTTGCATATGTATTCAAATACTAATTATTGTAATTGTAACATTATCGATTAAAAATTACATTGCAACAAATATTTACGCATCAGCTAATTATAAATCTGGACATTACATATTACTTTTAATATTTCAGTGCAAAATTGATTGTTTTTGGTATTCGGAGGTACAGGATTTTGTTTAGTGCAGGTCTCATTTTTACAGGTACACAATTTTCCTTTCCTGGTAAAGTTTTCCTGTGTCACGTCACAATGTCACACTTTATTTACACACTAAGGTACTATTTTCGTTTATACGCAGGTCGCAGGCCTCTATTAAATCCGGATACACTATATAAATGCTCTATTATCATCACTTTTAATGCACATTCCTACTGATTGTCACAAAAAAGTACATAATATACTTCACTATTTGCCATGCACAGTGATTTTTTTTACTTTCATGCCTCATAATGAAGGTACTCAATAGTACTCATCGATTGCCTTTGTCCAAAATATTTTTCGATCATTCAAAACCACTACTGAAAACTTTAAAAAAGTTTATATCGTATTACAGTGCTTTAAAATTTTAATTTATTTTACAACAATTTCCAATGGAACGTTTCGTCGCTTCTAAATTCTGCTACATAGAGTTCAATTAAAATGAGGCAAATTGAATTTTTACAAAATCTGTATTATCATGCGAATTCAAATCTGCCCATTGGTAACTTGTTAAACACTAAAGATTTATTTACATTTTAAAGGAAATCATTATGGGGAATTATAATATTTGATACACATGTAATATGCCTACTATGTACAACAGTATTGGCCATCAAACGAGATTTGACGTTGTCTCACGTTGCCCATATA
>JAQIXW010005514.1:0-10316 GCA_034700685.1 Willowsia buskii | reverse complement strand
TGTCTGTTTTAATTGGATTAATTCTTGGCTCTCACTAGTTTACCATTGGTGCGAAGTAAAGTTGAAGATGTGGACAATGAACCTCGGCAAGCCAGTCAACATACCAAAACTAACTGAAGCCAGTGCCATTGAGCTTGGAGCGGAACTTGTTGGTGAAGCAGTGATTTTCACAGTCGCTTCTGGAATTCTAATTTTCGAGTATGCAAGACAAAGTCGGAAAGAAACTGCAAAGGAAAATGAGCGGTCCGCTCAAATGGATCAAATTTTACTAGACCTCAAGACACTGTACACTGAGAAGGCTCATCACGAAGAGCAAATTCGGGAGTTGGTACGAATTCTGCAGGAGAAAATTCCTGACTCTAATTTTAACCCTGCCCCACTGAATGAACAGTCTATCCCGAAGCATCATAGAGATGCTGGTGAGCCAGAACCAAATTCTGGAGTATATGATACGATGAAGGGTTGGGTTTTTAATGCAATTGATTTCGTTCTACCTCCAGTAAGCAATACAGAACCGGAAAATCAAACCAAAATTATTGTTATACATCATAAATCTGATCCATCACCATCAGATGCCAGTAATTGTAAGTGTGACGACAGTACTTCCAGTAGTTCTAGTAGTAAAAATAGTAGTTCAATAATTTCTGCTTCTATCAATAATATAATAAAAGCTACTAATGATAAACGGTGATCGGTGATAGATTAGCAAATATTCGTTTGTTCGCCACAATAATAATTCAATAACTATTATAATTATTCTAGTCGAGGTTATAATGTTTGTCTGTAAAAAGTTTAAGGAAACTACATACCTTCTGGGAAGTGGGAAGATACGTAATAAAATTATATTATGTATGACTCTGCAAAATAAAAGCCTGTTGTTACATCATTCATTAAATTGTATGCATATAAGGCAAATTTTAGTTTATAATTACATACGCCTTCCTCGATTTTATATTTATTCAATTTTGACAAAATCCATGTCTGACACAAATTTTCAATTTAACACTAAACTAAAATATACAGCAGTTTCAAAGATGCTTCAAATATTGAACTCTAACATGAAGAACGTTCAAATATTAGTAATTGACAATTGACTCTGACTGAGAAGTTGAACTGAAGAAATACATTGGAATTTCTTTACTACGGGCGACTACGCCGGTTCGATGTTCATAAATTTACCAGTGGTACTTGTAGAGCCTGTGCTTTTCTAGATACACGAAAGAAAAAATATATAATGATTTTTACTACCAACAAAAACCAATTATCAAACATGTTAATATAACGGTTTGCGGAAGCATAGAAAAACTTACTGAGCTTCTGATAGTTGATGACATAGAAGAAGAGCATAGTACCACAAACCAGTTGCATTGGGCCAGCGATACTTGCCTTCCATGGAAAATTGTATCTGTGATTCCAACGCCACCAGGCTAGAAAAATTAACAGTTAAGGCTTATGCGTTTTGAAAATCTTTACCAATAATCGCCTTATCATAATCGCATTTGAGATTCATTAATAAATTTGTATAGTCGAGAATGATCGTTCACCTCGGCTAACAGCCTGTGCCATCGCTGTAGGAGACTTGTTTCTTCGTCCAAGCCATGCTGTTAGTTCTCCAAGTTTCACTTGACTGAGAGGAGTATCCGCTGCGGAACAACATCATTAAAAATTAAATATTGTGAATAAAGAGGGGGACATAACATAACTACACCCTCATTCATTGCTCATATACCCTTTATAATCATCAAATCTACTGACAAACTGTGAGCACTTAAAATAATGAATCAACGCCAAGGTTGAAAGGTGAAACGTAAAGGTGAAGCATTGAGACTGGCGAAAGATAAACTCTAAGGGCGAAACAAAAGCGCCCAACAACAAACGACCGCAGTTAAACTACCTAATAACACAACTACAACTAATTTGACTATAACTTAATTTGATTGAAGACAAAACGCGCGTCAATCATTTAAGATTTAACGCTGCACAACCACAGACTACATATCAATAAAACTGAAAGAAAAGGGGGGAAACGGTGCTTCGATAAGCGAAAATTTTCTTCCGGCTGGATAACTTTCAACTAATCAGCTGACGAAAATAAATATTTACAAGTTTAAACAAGAATGCACTTACGCTTTCCATAAAAGCGGGCCGGGTCATAAGTACCATGAACCCTTGGATTATATTCTGGAGGATACTCGCCCCAACCCATGACTCTTTAGTAATCCAAATTAGTTTAAATTCCAATTAAATTCTTTCCACAATCAATATTTTTTCTGGATCTTTGGACGGGGTCTAGGATGGCCGACTGAATCTCTTTTTCACTCACATGGGCAGGTACACAACTTGCATCTGATTGGATGTCCTTTTCAATGGATGGGGTGAACATTGTGTGTTCTATGAATGCAGGTGCAGCGATATGTACTTTTTCCCTTCTCAGCTCCAACTTCAACATACCAAAAAGTATAATCCAAAATACTGATCATTTCATCTCCGCAAACAAAAGGCAAACCGTTCAGCTGTTAATGTTTTAACTTTTTTACATTAGTTTATATATGAACGCTGCTACTAGCACACTCGGCTATTAAATCTGGACATGAGAAAAGAGTAGAATCTTTCGCTTTTGTGGCTACCACTCGATCTAGTCGATCTCAATTTTCAATGCTGCAATAAAAGGCTGCAAGATCCAAAAAATTCTTTCCTTTTGCCACGCCGTCTGATCAAGACAGTCACCTTTTTTGACAGCAGAGAGAAATTTTTCGGAATCTTGAAATTTCAAAGAGAAATATTCGAGCACCTGTGGAGTTGAGGGACGTCTGGAAATTGTGAATTCATGGCAAAGTGTGGATTAATTGAATTGGTGGATTCATTTGCATTCACTATCGACACTTTGAAGTTTGCAGCTGCCGAGCAGAGATACCGTGAATTCCTGAGTAAGTTAATTAGAAAGGAAATTTACGATTTACTGAAAAGAATGCATGCGATATTTCTTATCATTTTGGGACAACTTAAACTATTAAATAATTTGCTAATTTATAATATCTACTTTAATGGACTATTATATTCATTAACATTTTAATCCAAACGCTTTGAATGTTGGGATTTAATTTATGATTAACGGCTGAACTGAACGGCTTTTGCCTAACGTTTCACAAGTCGGTCTTTTATTAAATGTGGAGGAGGGTGTTAAGTGATCAGATTATTATAACTTTGCATTTAAAACAATTTAACTAAAGGGACAAACTTAAACCACACGCTACACGCTTCCATTCATACATAATTGTTATCTTATGCCAGCTCATCAGAAGGTAGAAGAAACGACACTATCTAGTTGTAGTGATGTGATAGTAGTTAATTTTAAACTCATGCAAAAAACCGTAATTGACACGGCATACGTGTGAGGAAGTATATTACTACTTATTAGGCACGTATTACAAAAGTATTCAGCATAGTTGTAATTTGAACCGAAAGCTTAATAGTTTCAGGCTATATTACAAACAAAATGTTGTAGATTGTATTGTTTTTCTGTTGTTTGTGACTTGTGATGTCCATGAAATAATTGTCATTTTACAATGCTAAAAAGGAAGTAACTTAATTTGCAATTTGCATACTAGCTAGAAAAATCATAACAGCTTAAATTCAGTTTACTGGTATGCATGGGATGGGAAATAGAGTAGATAATCCCTAAATGAAAGAAGCCAGAGTAGTTACAATTTTGAAATTCAATTTGACAAGAATAATAGCAAATTAGTCATTCGTACTTTTGAGCTAGACTAAACCAAACAAAAGTAACACCTTAACACTTCTATTTTCATTGATTTGTGTCATGTGGATGCAAACTTGCAAAGATTATTGTTTATTTACTATATTTACCATTTTAATTACAAAACTCTACACGAATCTTTTGCCTGAAATTTTTTTAAAGGGAAATAAAGACTTGAACGATTATCTTATTTTTTAAAATCATTTTTAAGTGCACACGTGAATCACTTAATAACGTGTGCATCATATTTAATACTTTCTCCACAAAACTTTCGCACGACTTTCGTCCATTTTCATGTTTCATTTCTGTCGTGTAACATGTAATGGGTTGTTACTTTTATGCGTACTCCTTTCTCTCTTGCTTTCCGGTGGTATGCAGGCAGTGGGGGTGGTGCACGGTTACAGTCATGTCAGGCTAAAAGTCAGGGGTCGGAATCGGCCGCCCCTGACGCTAAAAAAGTCGCTTCTTCCAACACTACTGCTGCTACTACGACTGCTTCTTCTCCCGCTAGTGGACTGAAAGCTTTGTCACAACAAATCGAGCAAGCTCGACTTCAAATCCAGACCAGTTTAAAGAATGCTCCTACGTCAATAATCTCAGGTGGAGTAGCCCCTTCCGACGACGCAGAAATGAGGGAAGAAAACCTACGTCTCAAAAAGCAACTGGAGGATCTCCAGAACCAAGTGAGGCAACTCACCGATCGCGTCACTCGACTTGAATCTACCGTTAAGGTTTCCGGCGGTGCCCCCGCTCCAGCGAAAATCGATTCTAATAAGAAACCCGCAGATGAGGACGATGATGTCGATCTCTTCGGATCTGAGGACGAGGAGGATGATGAAGCAGCAAAGGTCCGAGAACAACGGCTGGCTGAGTACGCAGCTAAGAAATCCAAGAAGCCTACATTGATCGCCAAATCCAATGTTATCCTTGATGTGAAGCCTTGGGATGGTAAGCTCTTGTTCTGGTTACAACGCTAATACAATACTTTTGCGAAATGAAATGATATCTCACTTGTCAAATCATTTGTAAAAGCAAAATTTCCTTCATTTATTTATTTCCTAATGCTGTGATGAATTATTTAGATGAAACTGACATGAAGCAGCTCGAGGAAAGCGTCCGTGCTATCACAATGGAAGGACTTCTTTGGGGAGCTAGCAAATTGGTACCTCTAGCTTATGGAATCAAGAAGCTGCAGATTTCATGTGTTGTAGAAGATGATAAGGTGATTTAAATTAAAATATCTTGACAACTTTTCTAAACCCATCGACAAACAATTCCTTAAAGCTCACTTGTTTGTCGATGTTCTAAACCCACATGCATGTTTGTAGCAAATTATATCTTGTATAACTTATAGTAACACCAGTAGCATTACTATCCAGCTTTAAATTAATGATGTATGTGACCAATTTTGTGTTTTAGGTTTCAATTGATGAGCTCACTGAGAAAATCCAAGAAAATGAGGATTACGTCCAAAGCGTTGATATTGCTGCCTTTAACAAGATTTAAGGGGAGCAAAAAAATGTATGGCAGGCATGAATTTTGAATTCCATGAACTTTTACGATTATGTATTCAAAAATAGTGCTGGCTTTTTCCTTATGTTTCAATTATTCCAAGCGTGTTTAAATCTTTCAGACATCAGTTTATATTTGGGGTTTATACAGAAATAAAATGGTACCATTCGACTTTGTGATTTGAATGAATTAGCAGTTTTCAGTGATTTATTCAAAGTTGTGTAAGCATCAATAAACTTTACTTCGCTGACCATTCAATATCCCTGGCACATACAGATATTATGTAGTTCTTCTTAAAGTTTTTCTCCAGAAAACCATTCACACAAATATGTGTTAGTCATGACTAGTGAACCGGCGAATATTTTGCGCCTCCCCTCCAACGAGTTCTAATCTATGTTTAAATCTATGTTTGATTCTTCCAAGCTCCCCTCCTGCTCTCATCTGAATTCAGGAAGCGATAGCTTGAATTGGCCATGAGTATGTTACTTGCTGGCGTGCTGGCCGCTATGTATGGTGCACCCAAAGAATAGTAGTATTTCCATGGAAATGTAGGAACGGAAATTCTAGTCACTAAAAAAAGATAAATAGTTCCTCCCAAAACCACCTCTTCCAAAGATAATATTCCTTGTTATATTTTCTTTGACCTCTTCACATGCTTTTAAAATTTTGATGGCAATTCTCCAGACCACCTCACATCAGTCCCTTCCCTCCATACAATTCTAGAAGTCCTTATTAAATCACATTAGATTTTCCACTCGCATAATCATATCATACAACAATGAATCCTCAATCTGGTTATTATCAAAACAGTCAGCCAAGGCAGTCGAATTATGCGCAATCTTATAATCAAACCTCCTTTAGGCAAGGATACGGTTGTGGGTCCGGCTCATCTTCAGGAGGAGCATGCAGGTTAGGAAGTCGCACAAATCCGTCGACCACTCGTATGCAGCCAACGCGGTCTACGTATGGTTATTGTGGCGATCAAGGAAGAAACTCAAGAGCTCCTCCGGTCTTCCCATCAAGGGTACATTTTATTGTTTCTACTCATTAATCTATGTAGTAAAATGTCATACTTTTCACAAGTGTGTGATTTTGGACAAATAAATGATTCACCATATAGCCTTCTGGAAATTACGTCTCATCATCAAGGCAATACCCTGCAGAGCAAACTTCTTGCAACAGAAACGGAAATGGCTTTCGCCAGCAGCAGCAACAGCAGCAGACTGGAAGACCTATTCCCTTCTGTGGAAATAATTACAAGATGGGTTATCAGCAGCCTCAGCAATGCTCAAACCAACACCCACTTGCTCCAGCTCCATTTTGTACACCTCAAGCGATCAAAGTGAATGTAACGGCTGAGCAGTTGCAGAACGCAAGGAGTACTCCTTATCAGGATAGGGGTGAACCAAGCGTGGAAGAGAACCCGGGGGCTAAGTACATTCAACTGAATTGGCAGGACTTGTTAGGTGGAATGGACAATCTCAGGGTGAGCATGGTCCCTTCAGCGGATCCAAACAGTCAAAATCAGCAGCTAAAAGTCTCCTTTGGAGGACAAAAGACGGATCCACCCCAGGCTGGAGAAACTGCTCTCAAGGTTGTTTCAATAGAACCTGTAAATACAGGTCGGATGGATATCCAAAAGGGGAACGCTCTCGCAAGTTCAATGAAAATTTGCAACTCGCCCATTACCAACATTTCCTCAACGCCAACCAAGTGCCCTCCTCGCACTCAGCCGTATGGAAGCAGCGGGAATTATCGGCAAAATGGATCTTATCGGCAGTAGTTTGCCTTGTCTAAATACATATATGAAAGATTGCTGTGTCAAAGTCACTAAAATTAACAAGTTGATGAGCTTAAGAAACATTTTAAATGAAAATGTATTTAAATTATAACAGTTTGAAACTGCAAATATCATGACATGTTCCTACTCCAATTTATGTATATAAGAAGCTATTTTTGAACGAGTCTGAATAAATTCAATCCAGCTAACTTGTTCTGAGTTGAGATATACTGCCATTTAGTTCATAAATTCATGAATCATTATGATGCTTCATTCGAATAAGCTTCCGCTTCCTAGATGATGACGAGTATGGCATTTTTACACATGGCATTGAAAAATTGAGCATTACAGGATCAATAATTATTCAAACTCTCTATGCAGAACTAGCTATTTTCAGCTTCACTAATTATTTGCTATCATTAGCTTCACAAACCTCGGGTAACTTAATTATCATTCTTATGAATTATTTCAAAACAATATAATATGTCACTCGTGTAAAGCAGTTTACTAGCCGATGATGACGTTAGGAATCCATGATATATTGCATAAAAAATGTTATGTAAATAAAAAATTATATAAATGCATTACTACTAGATGTCTAATACACTGCAAGTGTTATTAGCACTTCTCTTTCCCAAAGGAGTTCTAGCGAAAGTCAAGATGAATTTGTGAAACTGAAACCTAACCTCGTCACCAAATAAAACTTGCGTCATTGTCATGATGGCATATTAGTCGGTTTGGTTTGGACTATTGAACTCATCATCATCATCTTTGCAGTTTCTAGTTGCAACTTGCAAGTTGTAGTTGTAAGCTTTGCACTGCAATATAGGCAGTTTTTCCCTTGCAAGTTTTTCTTGATGGTTTTAGGTGTTGTTCGTCTGCTGCAAAGAGAAGGGGTTTCCGTTTCAGCAATGTAACGCGTGCACAGAAATGAGTGACTTATGCATCATAATACAAATAATATATACAAAAATCTCGACGCAACAGTTATAATAATAAATACCTTAAAGGTAAAACGGTTAAATAAAGTCACTCAGCATATCTTGACCAAAAAAGGCTATGTAGAAATGAAATCCAATAAATAAAAATTAAAGAATGGTCAGTTTCAAAGTGAAACATATTGTTACTTATAATATGTACATCGTTTTAAGATAGATTTTCATGCAACTCGTAGCATCACCTTTGTGACAGTCCATAGATGACTCTTTTTATATACTGACAATGAGCTGGGTTTAGATGAGATACTGGTAATATGCGGATGTTGTGAATTAGTCATGATATTATCCATACATGCTAAAAATAAAATGACCCTCCTCGCTCTCATAATCACAATACCTACAACCTATGCAATTCGGCATATTTGGCACAATGGAAAATAAGTTTGATGATTTCTTTGCTTTCAACTTGGAGTGGCCTTGGTAGAAGATTTGGATATCCAATCTAGATAGCATCGTTATTTTATTAACTTACTTCAAAAATAGTCATTTAAGAAGCTGTAAAATCGCTTATAGTTGCACGAAATGGGATTCCCCATTCCCCGTGTAGTGAATTTTCATTCAAATGAAGGTTTTAAAATTTCCCGAAGAATTATAAGTTGGTATTTTTATATAAAAGTATATATACACAATGTCTCGCTAAAAGACAGAAATGCCCGATAACTGATGAAGTTGCTTATTGAACATAAACTATATAGTGGCAAGTAGTAGAATATATTAAGGTTTGCAAATGAGTAATATTAGTCATAATATCACACACTTTACACCAATTTCCATCAGCTATGAAGTCATCTGCGTTTGGGGTGTTTAAAAAATGGTAATACAATCATGACATCATTAACAATGTCCAAAGTACTGCTGATCTCTATGAATATGGTTGGAAAAGCCGAGCCGAACCAAGCAGTCAGTCAATCATCAATCATTAACCTCTATTTTAGGATGTCAAAAGAATTTTATACTGTGGGTTAGCTTATGTACATATATGCAGTTGTTACAAGAGGAAGAAACAAATGAAACAATCATGACATGACTGATAGATCTGCTTGGAAGAAATAATTAATTTATAGACTATCATCAGAAATGAGAATATTTCTAATCGTAATGGACAATTTAATTATTTTACACTGCTCGTTAAATTACTACGCACTGAAAGCTATGTATGTCTGGGTCTGAGAGTTTAAAATCAACAGCATCTAAAAATATGTAGCAATTGCCAATTTCAAAATTTGACGGAAAGGAAATTAATGTTACATAAATACAGTTGTAATGCATCTGATAGAAAGGCCACGTTTTTGCTACTTGAGTTGAGCTTTTAGTGCTTAACCAAATCGTTAAATTTTTACTATATTAAGTCAATCCGGCCACAAATCGCACGGGTTCATAAAAAGCATGACTATGACAGAGTGGCATGCTCATAATTACAACTGAATAATAATTAATCCATTCAGAAAACTTGAAATCTAAAGACGAGAAAAGTGTGGAGTTATCGTACAGGAGAATCTGCCACAAAATTTACTTGCCTGGAACGGACAAATGCCGGTAGTCAGACGTGAACTTTTGTGTGAATAAACTGCAAATGAAAATGTGCAAGATGAAAACCAATTCTTTGCTGATTATCCTTGAGATAATTAACGTGTATTTGCTATATTTGCACGCGTCAAAGACTGAAACCTCATTTTAGCCTATATTGCTCAGCATTACACACTGAAAGAATTGAGACTGGGCTAAAAGTTTCGTTTTCGTTAATAAAATTTATACTTTTTAAAGTTTGGCTATTCAAACAATTTTAAAACTGATATATCAAAGTAGCAATAATGTTTGTGATTTATTTATTTAATCATGCTTCCCCACGTCTAGTTACTTGTCTATGTATAGGAGCACGAACACGACCTATCTTAATCTCAATCTCAATATGATGTTATCCGTCATATCATCTTTCATGCCGCACACATGGGCCCAAAAACGCAACGATTTTTGCAAACAAAGACAGATTGGTAGCATCATCCATTGGTAAATCAACATATTATAGCGATCAGAATAAACATGTGTCTTTTTCCATATCACTAACGGAAAAAGACCAACTTTTGATTTTATTAAATTGCTCACGAAAAGCAATAAAAGTCCAACTCCAAATGTTTGTTTTTCTTTAAATGAAATGAAATGAATGACCAAATGAAAAGGTCAGATTGGTCAGAAGCACAGGTGCAGTTTTTATAGGTACTTAAACGAAACGCAATAAAATTCACCAAAAATCTTGTTTTCATTTCTGATG
>JAQIXW010005513.1:0-10317 GCA_034700685.1 Willowsia buskii | reverse complement strand
GGCTGACACTTACACGTGGTTATTACTCTTGGTGACAATCACAGGAACTTCTGTGTTTCTAGCATTATTGCATGACGGAAGAAAATTTGCAAACACATTTGAATGCATTTCGTACACAATCAATTTAGGTTTCAATATATTTTCAATACTATTTGATCAACAGTCACGTTTGTTCCAAGGAAGAATAGGGAAGAACAAGAAACTGACTATATGGCTTGCAGTATTTTCACTTCCTCTAATGTTCTCCATTCTGAGTAACGAATATAAAGGTGGAAGCATTTCACGATTAACTGTGGTGGCACCGCCGGTTCCATTTGATACCTTTGATTCACTTGTCAAAAACCACTTTAAGACTTACGTTTTCCCTGTTCATAAAAATTATAAAGACAAGTATCACATCCCTTCCTCACCAGAGGGTGGTCGTCAGTACAAGCAGACAAGCGATCATGAGGCGTATCCGGTAGTGTCGATTCTCATGTATTTCATCAGCATTCCATTAATTACATGGAAATCTTTGGATGAAATGTTGGCACATGAAACAATATCGCCAAATGCAAAAAGGTATTTAAATTACTCCAAGTTGTTCCCTAGCTGGATGACGCATGAGCAAGATGAAACCACTGACGAATTTCATTACGAAGAGATCGCCAGTCCACATTTGGAAAAATGTGATAAATCTGCGGTAATTCTGGATGAAAATACGGCGCTTATAGTGCACACAAACCTAACCAGAGCTGGGCAACCAGTGTATTTTGGGAAAGATATTGTTTACGAAATTTGGCGGGGTTATCATTTGTGGGGTCATATTCCTGAATCGCTGATTCGAAGAATTAAGAACTTAGGTCAGAGCGGAATACTAGAGTGGTGGAGGAAATACTTTAATTCTTATGTAGTTCAAATGACACACTCAATGCTAAATAGAAATAATCATACCGATTCGAGAAATGGAAGAGACAAAACTACACAAAGTCATCTCAAAGCATTGGGGATCATTCCTCTTGTTGGATTACTGGCATCTCTACTTGTGTTTGTGTTTCTTGAAAATGGATTAAAATTAAAGTGGAGGGGAAAGAATGGGCTGTTGTTGCACTGTTGCTCATCCATTGAACAAAAAATAGACGAAACTATTGTTATTAACGTCAAACCAGTTTCACAAAATTGCAATCAAGATAATCGAGACGGTAACTAAAGAATCAATAGTAAAACAGAAAATATACATTTTATGCATGTATTTTAATTCAAATAAAATAAAAACTAATATTTGAACAATATTTGCTTTAAACTCAAATCATTTATTATGATCATTATGATATGCGTGTTATCAGTACATCCTTGTTAGTTCACTACTACATCATTGGAAGTTTATGTCTCACAGCAATAAAAATAAGAAAAAAACATTTCTAAGATGTATCGTTGTACTAGATTTTAAATCTGTATATATTTACTTTCAAATTGCATAAAAACTGTTTTTAAGCCGAAAAATCTAAAAATTCAAATAAACAAATATCATACGCTTTGGAAATTTTGAATCAATCGTCAATATAACTTTAAAGACAATATGATGGTAAAACAAAACAAATTAGTATGAGGATCTCGTCAGCAGGATATGCGATTACAATCGCATTATCATCTATTAACAATTATATTCATCATGCATTCCGCATCAGATATTTTATTCACATTAAATAAAACCGTGTGTGTAATAAATACCAACTGAAACACCAGTAGTCAACAAAAATCTTCAAATCGTCATTGCTCACATCATTTTATCATCAAAGATCGTTTTAAGCAGTAACGAGATGATTTGTACTGTCCTTTTCTGCAGCCCTATTGTCAACTTCCTTAAGAAAAAGTAATTGCCGCCTTTTTTTGGTCGCCATACTTTTTAGATACACAGTCTTCTATGGCTGTGTAATGCATGCATGTAAAAGCATTGGAAAAGAAAAATGGCGGCAATTACTTTTTCTTAAGGAAGTTGACAATAGGGCTGCAGGAAAGGACAGTACTTTCAATGCACACATTTCAGCATGAATGCATCGTATTTATTCTGGCTACTGACCATGTCAAAGCAATTTATCGTTTAAAAGGGTCGTATTTATTCGGATTGAATATATTTAAATTACAAATGTTTTAACCACCCTTTTTGTCTTTAAATCTGCAAAAATTTGGCATCATATGAATGGCAATAGGGATTAAGTTAAGCATTGCAGACTGTAGCTCTATCGCTTATGCAGTCATTCTATAAAAAATATGAACACAATACAGGTCTTCCTATCTCCATTTATAATACATTTTGAAAGATTTGCCATACTCTATTTAGGTATGTTTGAATATAATTGTTATTACTAATTTATGATACGCGCAGCAGGAAATTATAGCATGCTGCTGCAATTTGCAATTGTTTAATGAGAATATTAAGTAACATTGACATTTGTTTTTAAAGCATTTCAAATGCAAAAATAAGCAAAAGGTAGACAGATGTCGAGCAAAAAAAAGGAAATATGCTTTTGTCTGTCATGTAGACATAAACGCTGTTTGCACCATTGTTTTTCTGTCGACGACTCAATGATAGCTAATTGGCAAACCACTGTCGCATAATTTTTTTAGCTAATATTTATTCATTCCTCATGGTTTTCAGGTTGGTGGTTAAAATATGCTTGTGCTACCCCAAACCGCTGTGGTATGTATACCTGAAGATGAAAACTGAGCATTTTAAGTTTTCGGTCATGTTGTTTCGTATGCGTATGCTCGCCTGTCAAGATGATCAAAACTGATAAGCTTAAAAAGCTGACTGGAGCATGAATTTTCACTTACGATTAGCAGGTGAGAATGACTGCACTAATGTTGTGAATCACAACGTCTGATTGCGATATCAATGATCAAATGTTACCTTTTGGAAGCTCATTTCAATTATTGTTCCATTCGATCAATGCAATTAGCCTGCACCTTACATGTGAACTAAATAATTCTAATTTAAATATGCTATTCGTCACTTGTGACTTGGAGAGTTCTTAAGTTTTTGTAATCTCATATTTAAATATCTTTGAAGGTGGGTTAGTGGTAAAGTGAGTCAGTACTGCTTTGCAATCAATCGATATATTGCATGGTCAACTCTTAATCTATATTTCATGCCAGACAAAATGGCATTTCAGGTATAGTACATACACAAATTCCATATTCAATTGGCTACCTGCAGTTTGTTCATTTCTTCATGAAAGCCACAAGTAATAGCAAATGACAAATAAAATGCTTGCGTGCGTGAGTGTGACACGCACTTATGATCCCAGTCACCCTACATATGCAACAAATGAAATGTATAAGTTGCAATGATATAGGTAAATAGGTAATGCTATGGCAATAACACGGTATAAATATTTAAAATGTATTTTTCTGTTTCTATAGATTTTAGATAGATATTACAGTTTATACTCGTTCTTATTCTTTGAACTGCCAGCCCACCCATTCTTCAATTAAGCCTGCTTCTCTCATGCATATTATTGACTTTGAAATGCATCATCTTTTTCCGAAGGGATTTCCCACGATCATCAAAACTCATTTAAAGGTTCTGAAATATTTACATTCTGTGAACGATTCATCTTCCACCAAGTCATGCTGCAAATGTTAATGTAGTGCTAGACACAATAAAATAGGTGGAAATATTGGCAAGTCTACGAAACATTTTAAAGTGAAGTGTAATAATTTCAAATCTTGATTTTTTCGCTTTCACTGGGACAGGAGTTAATAGGCTTTCTACTTGGTAAAAGCCTAATGGAAAGTTCAAGGGCCGACTGATTAGTTTTTGTTAAATGCCATTGTAAAAGAATAATAAAACGTTTCCAAAATACCGTAGCGTAAATGCTTGAGGTACAATAAAGCCTCGAAAATAAATACGCCCTATGATCCTACAATTTTAAAAATAAATATGAAAAAAGGGAAAGGTTGTTTTGCTGGTGACTACCTTTAAAGGTAAAAAATAACATAAATACTCTGTACATTCCAAAATGTAGGTTCTTTTAAGAAAAGTGTTTATTGGTAGAAGTACTTCGTTCACATATTTATTAAATCTTAAATAATTGTACGTAATCACAATTGAGATGAGCTCTGGTGCATTACTACTAACAAAAGAAATAATCATGTGAGAATCTCTAGCTGATATGTGCCCCGCATATTTAGCAGTTATCTTGGCGGTATGGTGGTGTGGTAAGAAATTAACAGCCTTCCAATCTAAGTACTTATTTAAGAGAAAGTAATCATTCTTGCCCACATGGGCTTTTCCTTTAGCTAATAACATATTATGATAGCTTTTGTGTAAGCATATTATTGTACTTAATTAATGTCATGTAATATGTAATCATCAGATATTTTATACATTTATATTGATTGCTTTGTGTAACTGAAAAAAAAACCTAGTTAGCCAAAAAACTAAACAATCCGGATATTAACGACCAAGGCGGCGCATAATTACTTTTTTTATACAAATTTCGTCGTCATAAACTAAACACATTATCGCAGATGCATTGCTTAAATTCAAACAATCAACATTGTTTACGTTGCATTGTTAAAACTTAATTGTACTTATGATTAGAAAAAAATATTTATGGTCTCATCTACGAAATTTCAAACTTCACTGAGAATTTTTACACATACGACTTATTAAGCGATCTTGAATGTCAATAAGGAGTAAAAACACTTTTTTGTAAATGCTCCAGACTACACCCGAAAGGGCAATCTTTCCTTTTGCAAAAGCTTCCCTAAATATACCTGGGTTTTCCCAAAGACACTCAAATATACATAATAAAAGATTTGCTAACATAAACCCTGCCCATATGAATATGCAAGGCAGCAGCTTTTCAAAATTAATTTCATGGTCACTTTTTTAAACAATGTTATTCCACTCGTTCTTTAATGCTCCAAATCTCATTGTATCAGATTGCCTCACTAAAGTGAACTAAATAGCAACAAATAATTTAAATATGCGACTATTCATTTTTAGTGTTCTTAATTTATTTTCAATCTCATCTTTAAAATATCTTTAAAGGCGCCTTAGTGATAAAAAGAGTATGTATTGTTTTTTAAACAATCAATAAAAATTTGCAGGGTCAACTCTTAACCCATATATCAGGCCAAATAAAATTGCATTCCTGGAATATGTTCATACACAAATTGAATGTTTATGTCGCTGCCTACAATTTGTTTGTTTCTTCATGGAGGCAATAAGTAATAGCAAATGCTGAATAAAATGTTTGCGTGCGTGAGCGTGACGCAGATTTACTTATGATGCCAATCACTCCACATATGGCACAAATGAAATGTACAAGCTCAAGCTGCAATTGTATAAGTACATTGGTAAATGGTAATAAGAAGAAATAAGTATTTAAAATGGATTTGCATATTGTCTTTACCGATTAACTGGGGCTTCAGTAAACTATTTTATATGATATATAATTAAATTTCCTCAGAATTTAAATATTTAGTAAAAATATTTACACATGCGACCATGAATGGAAAAAAAGTAACAAAAGACTTGCAAAAATTAACCCTCTGCCTCGTGGTATGTGCTGTTCAGATGAAAAAGTTGTAAATAGTGTTAGTAATTGTGTATCTAAGAAATGAAAGATAATCACGAATGTGGAATTTATTATATTTTAGTTTCACTAGAAAAAGAGGTGCAGCCGTAATAAGTTTTCTATGACACTATACGCGCTGCGAAAGGCTAACATGTTTTGTAAAAATAATATGATGAGAAAAAAAGGTTTAAAAGTTTTCGGGCAACTTTACGGGTTATTTCCTATCTCCATTTTGAGACGAAGGGGGGCAAAATGATTGGCTTTACGTTTGTTGAAGTTTCATCCGTCAACTAGTTTTCTTCAAATAATAAAATATTATACCCTACTAGCTCGCTCTCACAAATAACAAGCATAACGTTAATTGCTAATTAATTATTTTAAATGTAAGAATAATGTTGTTGTATTTAAGCTAACCTAATCTGACTATCCTATGATTATGTAGGTAATCACTTTTAACTTCTACTATCTTAAACTCTAAACCTGTTTCCAAAGGGGTCACAAATTATAAAAATCTATATCACTTCATTTGGCTTCAAATTTAAAACCACACGCGTTAGCAGTAATTAAGACTTATTTTCGAATAAATATTTTGCATTTTCTATAACGCGACAGAAAACTATTAAGCTTGTACTTAGCTGTCTGGAAACAAGATATTTTTGGATATTTGGAAATCCCCCAAGTAATGTTCTTAACCTTGCACATGCTGGATGCCCATGTGCATCTTATAAAGTTGCAAGGTGTTTTAGCCACTTGGTGTTCCATCAATTCACATATGAATATAATGAAACTCAAAACAAAAACACAAGACAAGCATATAATTACTGCAAGAATGCATTTTGCATCAATTAGTTCGTTCTGCGTCTCAATTTTCTCTGTATATTCATTCGGGTGATCAGCATTGAACCATAAGACATCAACAGTTGTTTTCCAACGAATCCACCAGTCGATTAATCCACTTTCTAAAATTCTTGAGTATGATAAAGCGACCCAGTACTTGTTAGATGTATATATATGGTAAATATCCGGGTATCGCTCCAAATACTCAGGGAGCGTATGACATTTTATATTTCTCTCGACGTATTTTTTCCGGAGTATCCATTCATACTTCCAGTAGCGTTCAGGGACATCCCTCACAGCTTTTAGCATACCACTGTCTAGAAGCTCTTCTGCCAAGTCATCATAACCATAAGTTATATTTTCGTTCCTAAAACTGCTGTTAAAAATACCGGAAATGCCTCTCTTTTGAAATAGAGGAAAGTAAACCATTTTTGATGCCCACATTGGGTGCAAAATTTTGTATCCGGAATTCAAAATATCGGCCAAAGTTGTATACGGAATTATCTCGTTTGGAATTATGAGTAAACTTGTTATCCCGTTTCCGTATAAATTGCTAACCAGTAGCCCAAAAAAATAAAAAAATGTGAGCATTTTGACATCAGAGAAATACCAGGGGGAAGAATTGCCTACTAGTATGCCCAACAAATCTAAACACTCCTGAATATTGTTTGTTATTCTGGTTGTACGAATCACAAGAGTGAGCATAATCAATATACTTATCTGTAACAAAATCCAAATATGAAGAGGAAATGGGGCTATCCATACCTTAAAATTTAGAGAACTTGTAAGGTCTGATCGAGCCAGGCAATAGACCAGGTCTTCAGTAACCTGGTCGAAGAATTGATATCCTACTAATCGCCAGTACATATCTTTCTCATATTCTTTTTGAACCAAATCTGTTGTACTGTATATGAATTGCCGTTGTAAAGCATTTGCAAAGAAAAAATCCAAGCTTTCAAACTTCGAAATCATGTTTATTGTCATGTTGTGGTATTTGAAAACTTCGAGAGAAGCCATCATGCTGGTAGTGCAAGCAGTAAATAAGTTATTAAAGAAAATATCCCGCAAACAGGCTCCAGTGTCGTTTCTATAGGTGTCCAAATAGTCGGAATAGACTAAATTTAGCACAGCATCTACTTTTCTCAGGTTGGCTTGCGAAAATACAGACTTATGAAATTCTTTGGTTTTCAAAATTTTCTGAATTAGAACATCGTTGGCTGAACCGGAATTTTCTTCTTGGATGCAGTAGCCGTTGCAAAAATTATCGTAGTGTAATGACTCTATTCCATCTTCAAAAACTGTGCTCAATACCACTTTAATTGCTGCGACGTTAAACACCCCAGGGTTTCGATTTTCGACGTATCTTGGTTCCTCAGCAAGAGAACTGTTACTGTTGGTGCTTACGAATAGGAACAGTGTGGTCGGATGCATTGAAAACTGCTGAAACGGATAGATAAGTGGAACAGCATGATCTTGCATCGTCTGATTTGGGTAAGCAGATATGATGATGCGAGAGGGTTGAATATGTTTAAATTCAAATTGAATTCCGATCAAGCTGTAGTATGTAATTTCTTGGATAGTCTCTTCAAAAAACCAATTGTTAAAAACCAAGTATCGCGCACCATTCATCGAGAATTCACAGTTGTCCATGTTGACAGAGTAGAAGAATATTTCGTACGTTGTGGGCTCTTGATCTATAAGATGAACGAGTTTTTTCAGGAAGGATTTAAGAATCTGATTTTCGCATGGCTTTTCATCATCCGGTAGCGACACTGCGTACAGAAGCAGCTCAACAAACACGATCAAGTGTAATGTCCTCATTTTGCTATCATCAAGTGGTAGATATGGTATATCAGAGTTTTAACCCGAAACAGAAACCCGAATCAGAAACCCGAAAGTTTTATCAGAAACCCGAAAGTTTTATCAGAAACCCGAAAGTTTTATCAGAAACCCGAATGGACAGTATGTCGGCTGAATGTAGAATGTAAATAGTAAATGCGATGTTTTAGGAGTATAAACACCAGCATTGACAACCATTTTGAGAGTTCATCACGTCAAATTGAATTTAGTAAGTTCACTTCTAAATTTCCGTTACAATTCTTTCAAATTTGAATGATAGGCTGCTGGTACCGTCGGTGAATTTTGAAGCTATATTTTTCTTTAGAATATTGGCTGTTTATTGTAATCTTTAGAACCGATTTTAATTCTTTCAACAGAAAAAAATGAAAATTTCTTTGCAAATTTTAATTTCAGTGTAAAATTTACTTTTATAATGCCAACAAGTATTCGTTAGTTTTCAGATGAAGAGATTATATTTTGTAGCTTTTTAGTCAAGAGTGTGTTTCTAGCTGTGTTGGGACAGATAATTAATCTATGTTAATTGCGTTTTTTGCTCGCGCAAAAAAGGATGTCTATTCCAAGTATAATTACAAATTCGAACAAACCCATTATTTTTTATAATCCACAAGTAGCTTCATGTCGGGCGGAAATGATACGGAAACTAATTATTTGAATTTAAGCCATAAAATATTCCTGTTCGTGTCTAACCCTATCATGATTTTGAAGTTTTAATCAAGTCAATAAAATACAAATTTTTGAAATACTTCTGCTACATGGAAATATAAATTTTTGTGCTTTATTTGATTTGATGATCATGCAAACAGTTTTTTCGAAAATCCGTCTTTTCTTGAAATTAGCTTCGGCAAAACTTGTTTTATGGATCCGAAATTTTTTTTAACCAAATTAAAACCAAAGCATCATGTTTTGGTTTTTCTTACTGTATATTAATTATATACTAATAGCATTCCATATTTAATGCTTCATTTATATCCGGCGTTCATATTTGCCTAGATACTATATTTGCATCAAGCAGAACTCAGTGTTTTCTGGTAATTTGGTTCGCCTGCCATAATCTTGAAGTATGATAAGTTTGAAAAGCAGATTGGAGTATGACTTTTCACTTAGCAGGTGACAATTATTGCAGTAGCCATGGGTGTGATTGCGATCTCAATGATCAACTGTCACCTACCTTTTGGATACTCAATGCAATTATTGTTCCAAAAGCTATTTATGCATTCAGCTTGTCTCAGTGAGTGAAGTGAACTAAATAGTAACAAATAATTTGAAAATGCGACTATTCATTTGTACAGTTCCTTTATTAATTTGAATCTCATTTAAAAAATTAATTTTGAGCTGGGTCAGTAGTAAATAGAGTTAACCATGCTTTTCAAACAATCGGTTAATTTTTCTAAGGTAAAGTGTTAACCTATATTTCATGCCAGAAAAAATTGCATTTTTGGCATATGTAAATACACAAATTGCATGCTCAGTTAGCTCTCCTGTAATTTGCTCGTTTCCTTATAGAAACATTAAGTAATAGCAAATCCTCATTATATTGCTTGCGTGCGTGACACGCACCAATATTTTTTGGTGATACCAGATATGTAATACTATGGTATGTGATAGCATGAAATGCAAATATTTGTAAATATTTAAAATGGGTTTTTCTTACTGACTTTTCAGATTGTAGAGAGATATTGCAGTTTATACCCGTTCATGTTCCATTTTCTTTAAACTACAAGTCATCCGATTTTTCTGTGAAGACTGCTTCTCTCATGCGTATTATTAAATCTCCAAGTCATCACATATTTGCCGCAGTGATTTCTCACAACCCTTTTATTCATTCAAAGGTTCCGGAATATTTGCACTCTGTGAGCGATTTAACTTGTGCAGCAGCAAAGCATGCGTGCATGCATTATTATTTATTTATTTATTTAGTTCCTGGTTGCCCCACATACGCAACAAAAAACGGAAAGTGTAAGTTGCAGAGATATGGGCAGAGAGAGCCAAGGGGCGGGGTAAGAATCGAGCCACTGAGCAAACTGTTTAAATTTGCTATGTGGGAAAGTACCTG
>JAQIXW010005512.1:0-10318 GCA_034700685.1 Willowsia buskii | reverse complement strand
CACGTCTCCATCACGTTCAGTTCTGCCTTTTCAGAAGGCATCCCAGGCAAGCCATGGATTTACTCTCTAACATTCCGTTTTCAACAAGTATAAATGCAAGTGAAAGCCAGCAAAATTCTTCTGTGATCGGTGATGGAGACTTGAATACAACAATAACTTATTGTATATTTACTCCGCTCAGTTTTATAAGTGTGGTGCAAAACTTTCGTGTGATTTCTATTGTTCTGACGATGCCCAGAAGAAAGAGGAAGTATGTCATTCTAAATATTAACAAATTAAACAAAACTTTAGTATACCAGCCTGTTTAAAAAATTATTAATATATTTCAGAGATGGAAACATACTTATTGCTCATTTATCAATACTCACAATACTAGGGACATTTGTTGACGGAGACTATATTCTCCTCAAATTTTCTGACTTGGAGTTCATCAAAGCTTCTTTCTTGTCATGTATCATTAGATCTTTTACAAGAAGTAAGAATCCTTTTACAAAATTGTAAGGATAATTTTTACTAATCTTTAGAAATTAATATTTTTAAATATTTCTTTTTAATCTTTAGATATTTTGTTCTGCATCATACCATTAAACGTTGCTGCAATAAGTTATGAGAAAACTCATGCATATAAAAGGCAAGATCCATGTGGAAAGTTTCTTGTGGGTCGGTGTATTTCGCTAATGTGGATCACAGCTGTGCTCGCAAATTTACCGACTGTCTTTACAATTCAGTATTCATCCTCATCTCAGCAGTGCAAAGAGGTAAAAAAGAAAAACTTATATATATTTGGATCTCATCTTCAAAATTTATGATAAATCCTTCGTGGATCAAAAAATGACAATAAATATCTCCACAGAAATTTCTGCTAGGAAGTTTTTACTTCGCAAGCTTTTACGAGATACTGAAAATTGTGCTATTCAACTTTACACCTATTGGATACATAACTCGGAGTAAGAATTAATTATCTATATAATTGTCAATTTGAAGGTATATATCAATATTTGGTTTTTCATAATTAAAACTTTATCTTTCAGCTTTGGTAAAAATTAGATCTATTGTGTCCAAATATTCTTTCTATACTAAGGTAATTGGAACCACATAAAATATGTAACGTAACAGGAAATATTTTAAATAATTTGAGCTCTGATTCTCTAGAAAAATATAAATTCAACTGCACGACAAAGTCGACTTGTGTTTTATCACGGGTTAGTATTCGCCATGATTTGGTTACCTGCTGGAATTCTACTTCTTTACTATAAAATCTACATAAGACTAGATCAGAATAAGGCGAATATGCCCGAAACAGGATCAAAAGCAGGTACTCCGTCGATACTTTACATGGTATTAAATTTTGGCCTCCTTTTATTTGTTTCGGTTAATCCACTAATTCATTTGCATCTGAATGAGCATATGAGTGGCACCAAGTGGTACAGCTTCACGTATCAAAAGAGAATAAAAATAAAGAGTGAGGTGAAAATTGGAGAAAGTTCCAGACAACAAGAAAGTATTCCGGATATCAGTTACAGCAGAGTATCAACCGTTCACATATCACATACTCAAGATCCACCTGTACCTGTTTGGAACCTACCAGTCAGGGAAGTTCTTTCGTGATTTTTCAAAATGAACGGAATGTGTTTGATATTATCTTTTTAAAATATATAATACGTAATAAATCTATAAAAAAATATTTCAAATTTGAAAAATATTTTTTAAAATAAACATGAAAAATACTTTTAAACCTCTACAACGCCAGTTTTGACTGACATATTATTTTTCATATTACTTGGCGTCTCAACAAAAGCTCATGCCCACACATCCACTGGATTCTAGATGAAAGTTCCATGATCCAAGTCATAATTGATTTAGCACTTTGTTATAGGCATAGAAACGGGCACTTGTTTCTGCAGGTTTTAGAGTATTTTCCCTTACTGGCATGTAAGTATGGCTAATGGCCCCAGAACGTTTATGCAAATCTTTAATTAATTAAGTCATCATTAGTAAATCGTAAGAGATTTTCTAGAAACTCATTTAGAAATATTATTATGGCTGAAACCTTAATGTTAGTAGCGAAGATTGTTAGTCATTAGTAGGGATTCTGTAAATTGGACGGTACAATCTCGATATTTTCTCATATGGAAATATTTAATAAATTCCATGAAACTTCCTTAATTGATAGGGGGTCGGAAGGATGATGCAATAGAAGGTATACAAAACTACAACCAAAATTTTTGCATCAAATAAGCATAGATATATACACAACACATCCAAAAAGATGCAAAAACGAGAACACTGTATATTTTGTCAATGCGATGCTTCAAAAGCTTCGATTTCAATTTAGTTTTCAAGTCTCCTTGCGTTTTCGCATGAGCAATGCTGCATGTTACACAATGGCTTTCTTTGAATTTATTTCGTAAAACATAATTTCTACTAATGCACCTTTCCAGAATAAAGTCGTAACAAAAGCTTCAAGTCATACCTGTAATCTAGTAACAATTGTGAACGCAATGAGTTTTAGTGAAATAAATCATGTCTTTTGTTATTTGAAAAACAAATTTAGGGAGTGATCCTTGTTGAATAATTAGGTTCCAAATCATGGCATTTGCAACAAATCCTTGCACCAATACAATCCATAATAAGTGTGGAACTGTAATATTCTGCCTGTCAAAGTATAACTTTTGGTTGCTTGAGACTACTGAAAGAAATCTTTGGCACAAAATAGCCTACACAATTTGTAAGATCAAAGGAGTTAGTTGTATGTTTGCTGTCTATTGTTCTATTATGAGTTCCTTGCAGCAAAGAGGTTTATTTTTTCATTAGATTGGTTTTGCCTAATTAACACATATATTTAGTTTTCTCTGATGTTCACACAGTGATCAACTAAATATTAGTTTTAAGATATAGAGCAATCCCACTTTGATGATTTTGTAACATTTGGGATGTAGACGCTGCGCTACCCACCATATTTTCTTTGCTGAATTTGCTACTTATTCTCTGCTTTATTGTGATCTCCTACTGAGGGAGGCCTTTTCCATATTAATTCTCTGTGTGTAATTAATAGAGTGATGAAGATTTAATAATGTGAAGAACAACGTAAATATGGTCGTAGGTTTGACCCACATGTTTTACTATACATTATGATGAAAAGTGAATTAATATTTCATGTAAGCAAGCTGGTTGTACTGACTTAACACGTCACGTAACTATAAAGCTATAGCTTCCGGTTTAATTGAGCCTTTTTCCTATGAGCTTCCAATGCGTTCAATTCTGTTCTTTTAGAAAGCACACTTTATGTAACAAGCTATGGCTTCATTTTCATACATTTTACTAACAACAAGTGAATGTATCTGGAAATGAAGACCAACAAACTTCTTCTAAGATCAGAGATGGAGACTTATATAAATCAATAACAAATTGTATTTTTACTATACTCTGTTTTCAGAAATGTCGAGGGGAAATTTTTTTTGGGGGAAAGGAGAAAGTGTGTCACACAAACAAAAGCAAAGTTGACGCAACAGGTGTACACAAGCTTAAAGGTTACGGGATATTTTTTGGGTTTACTCAATTCAGCGAATACTATTTACAAATATTTCAAGATTTTTTGTTATGCACATAAAAAATATACTCCTACGTGTTTCTTCAGTAACTGTTTTTCGAAAATTTCACCAAAACGGTTTTTTACCAACCTATACAGCATAAAGATATAAAAATAGCATAAAAAGTTTGAATAAACTCTGACTACTGGAAGTTCTGTTAACTTACATGCTATTATGCACATCCTAGATCCTAACCATTTGATTGACAGTTCGCGGAAAACGTAATGATCATGACGTGAAAACATGTTTTCCCAAGAGCTATATATTGAAAAAGAAGTTATGTAAAATAAGAGTCCAATCATTTTTGTTACAAAAAGTTGTTTACTTGTCAAAAGCCTAATTGGCATGAATCAAAATGGGAGACTACAGTATATCAGGATATAAATATATCTCCCATTGCTTTATGTAAAGTTTGAGTAAAATTGAATCTGCTTCCAATACAATACTTTCAATGGATCACTCGCTAGAGATTTTTATAATATTCTATTTTAAAAGTGGTTCAGAATACATTAATTTATCTGTCGCAGAAATTCACATAATTTCTCATGCATATGCTTATATCCACCGATATTTCAAAACAAAAATCCCACACAAAATTCTTGGAAACAGAATATTTCAGTACTAGTGGAGATCCTGGGTTGGAGAATTTTATTTTTTAATACCTTCACTCCTGAAAACACACAATTCTGGAAGGAATCGCAAAATATATATAATAAATCATGGTTCATCAGCTATTGTAGATTGTTGCTTAATTTGCCGTATGAATCTAAATTCTTCAAGTCTAAAGAGATTTGGCCACAACATCTGAAATACTTCTATTCTGAGCTTGGAAACCAAATGCTGGTTTTTATAGGCCAAACCTAAGATTTAAATTTTTTTATAATATTTCGAGGGACTAATGAACATACATTTTGTCAACTGTAACTCTAAGCTGTATCAGCGTAATGTAAGGTGCGTGTAACACCATATTTAAATAGTTTGGAGGGCGTCATAACATACAAGAAAAGATTACAAAAACGAATTTGTTCCTATATTCTAACATGCTTATACGACGACTTACCATTTCATATTCGCTTTATGGGGTTTGAAACACGACATGGTTTTACAACCTTGCATGATGTGCCGAGAGCATCTTATTAGCAGGCTATAATTTAATGCGTATTTTAATTTTTATCGTACTTAAGCAAACAAAAAGAAATCTGTAATATTTTGTATTATATTAAAACATTGAACACAGTATTTCGACAGTCCATTAAATAAAAATTATACGAGTAACAATTTTTCAAACAAATAGAAAAAACTCACACTTAACACTTTTTTGGTCCGGGAGAACACTTATATATTCCCAAGTTGTTCATCTCACATGACCCAGGTATGACTGACGTGTTTTACTTCTACACAACTTGTTTTTAGAGTGAAAGTTGTTGAGCATCGTGAATGCATGTGTCTGCAGCCTAAATCCTATGTGGACTCTAGGTTTCTATCCTTTTACGCCAGTTTCTATTTTCTGGAACGAGCACACGTCTCCGTGCTGCTTCCAAAATTCTCAGTTCTATCACCCTAGAAAGCATTCAAGCCATGGAATTATTTTCCGAGATTTCGTTTTCAACAAAAGTATATGCACAAAAAAACTTCGTTTTGTAAATTTTCTCAAACATTTTAATGAAAACTTTAGATGACTTGTATTATTAAATTGTTTTTATTTTGAAAACTTTCCCTACTCGATGTTCATTTATTCGTTTATTATCATGACTATTATAAAACTAATTGAATTAACAAGCTATTTAAGGGAAAAGTGTTTGAAACTTGGAGTTGCGTGTGCAATTTGACAACCAAGTACTTTTTTATAATTTTGGAACTGATGTGACCGATGTGTGAATAGAAACACGAAGCTTACCTTATGCTAACATAGGAGTGAAAAGTAAACTTAAAAGTTTCTCGACATCTCGACTTTTGTTATGTTCTCTTGTAAGTGCTAAATTGAATTCTATTTTGGGATTTAATGTGAAAAATTCTATTGCAGTTTGATGAATTTTTAGTACATATCTTCACCTCATATTTTTTTGTCAGTAGTCACCCATCGCAAAATTGAACCCCTTGGGCATGGATATATTTTACAAGTTTAGTTTTTTAGACGGTTTTGTCTGGAGGCTCTACAAAGTTAGAAGGGAAAAATATCTCCCAACCTTAAAATATCACTTTACTACTTGTCTGGGTGAATGTGAAAATTTAGCATGCCAAAAATTATTTGTCCCACTGTACTACCGTGAAAGGTAAGAAACGATTTTGACAATAGCGAAATATTCTAAACTCTATATGTTATTCTTTTGTAAAATTTTATTGCATATGTCCTTGACAACTTAACATGACCTGTATTTTAAACAAAAGTATTAAATAAATAGATAGATAGATAGGTTAAATAAACTTTCCCCTCTCTATGCACTGTTAATTATCGTACCTATTAGAAAACGAATTTAATTATTAAGCCATGTATGAAATGAGGTGCTTGAAACTTGGAATTGTGTGTGCAATTTGACAACCAAATTATTTGAAACTGATATGACCTCTGTGTGAATAGAAGCACGAAGCTTACCTCATTCTCACATAAGAGTCAAAAGTAGACTCAAAAGTTTGGTAAAATAGCGGAACTTTTACTTAATACCACAAAAGATTGCATCAACGTCAAAACTAGTTTAAGTTGACAGGTTTCAATGCTACTTGTTAATTCTCTGTCACCATTTTCCATGTTTTTGGGAAGTTTTGAGGCATTAAGTTTTAGGAACAAGTGAACAAATGAACTGGTGCGAAACTACAATTTACGAGATAAACGGTAAAATAAATGGTGTGCGTAGTAATTTTTGTAGACATGGGCCTTAACGAGAACATTTAGGAATAGAAGATGAGCTTTTATATTTGAGGTTTTTGGTGACCAAATAGTAATTCATTCTAAAGGGGATTTAATACAGTAAAAGCTAAATACCTAGCCGGAGGTATTTGGATTATCGAAATTTATAAGGATTCATTAAAAAATATAGCTTCTTTCAAAACAAATGATTGCAACCAGCATTTTCTAAGTCATGACAAGCACCGGTTCATCTCAAATTCCCCTGGTGCGAGTGGCGTGTTGCGTACACAAAACTCAAAAAGTTTACTTTCACTGCAAAAGTGGCTGTGCAACCTGCATGTATGTATGAAATCTGCTGTCGCTTTCACTTGGAAAACCTCTGTAGAGAACACGTTTCTCATCTTTTTACGCCAGTGTCTCTTTACTCTCTGAATCGAGCACACGTCTCCATCCTGCTTCTGATATGTGCAGTTCTGTTATTTTAGAATGTAAGTTTCTAGCCATGGACTCACTTTCATTCTTTCACTTTTTTTCAGCAAACGCAATGCAAGTGAGCATATAGAAACTTTCCCTGTGATCGGAAATGGAGACTTACATCAAATAATAACTTATTGTATGTTTACTGTGCTCAGTTTCATAAGTGTGGTGGAAAACTTTAGTAAAATTTTTATTGTTTTAAGGATGCCAAGAAGAAAGAGAAAGTATGTCGCAAAAAATATTAGTAAGTAAACAACCCTGACAACTAATCGTAAGCCACTTGATGAAAAAATAATTAATATTTTCAGAGATGGAAGCGTACTCATCGCTGACGATTCTGCTCAAATTTTCTGATCTGGAGTTTATCAATGCGTCATTGGGTGGAACTTGCTATCCCCAGATTTAAGACATCTTTAGACCTTTTACAACAAGTAAATATTAGATTAGATAAGATTACTAATATAGATTATGGATTGCATTATATTAATAAAGTTGTAAATAAAATTGTACTATTGTAAGTAATTTCTCTCATTTATGGAGTTTTTATGCATATCAATTGTGCATACTTTATAAAAAACTAATATTACCAACCTATTTGTTTAACATTTTTGACTAATGGATTCTAGTTGTGATTTTAATCCTGATGTATTTTTTTCAAAATTTCTGCATCAAAACCTTCAAACAAGATTATTACACATAACATAAAATCAAGCCTGTCATGGAATATCTCTCTATGTAACGTGCCATCAGCCTTAATCAACAGTTGGTAACAATATCACAGCTTTGTTCAACAAAGTCAAAATATAGTGCTGCAATCTAATATAGATCCTGTTAACTTCTCATTTCTGGTAGAACTCTTCTCTTGAGTTCGTACGGTATCTGGCAGAGGGCGCTTACAAACAAATTCTTAACTTTTGGCTTCTAACACCTGTTACCTGATATCACACTGCATAAACTTTCTTTCTAAATATTGATACATTCGAGGGTTATAGTAACACTAAAAGCTGAATTTATCAAAATATACTGATTTTCACTCGAAAGTCCCGGAGTCGACCAGTCCTAAGCCGCGGGGTGAACGAAATGCTGCCGCAAGTTCGAGACTTACCGGGAGCAAGATGTTTTTTCTCCTGTGGACATTGCACACTACCGATCCGTAATTAGGAATTAAGTCGATTATAAATTGGTGAACGATTAAGTTGTCTATTAATACGTATAAATATTTACGTCTGTGAAAGCATAACTTTCACTGACTGACTGTGAGAGTGGTGTTTTTCTCACCACATGCCTTAATTCTATTGACCTGTATTGCAATTTTTTATTCTTTTTCTCCATGGATCCATATTATTGCAAGCTATGTATGTATTGAAAATATAATCTGGAAATATAAACGTAATAATAATAATATAAACGGGAAAAAGTAAAACTAATTATTTTTGGAAATTCGGCATCCCTTTTTAGCGCCCCGTCGTCTACCTAATACAAACACGGGTGGGTACAATAGACACCCGGCGTTTTTATCGAATAGCACGATATGCTTATTTTTTCAAAGGAAACGTGAACAAGTGTCACCTTCTCCCGCTTTGAGACACTTAGAGCACTTGCTCATCCTCAAGTTGTTCATCTCAACAGCCACTAAAATAATATGTAGTTTTGCGTCTACACATAAAATATTTATGTAAAAGTGGCTTCACACCTTGTAGTCATGTATCTGCCGCCTCTTCCTTTTGAAAATCTTATGCTGAGGACATGCTTTCATCTTTTTATCCCAGTGTCTCTCTTCTCTCTCAATCGAGCACACATCACACTGTTGCTTCTCAAACGGGCTTTCTGTATATTTTAAAAAGCATAATATTTTTTGTGATGGCTTTATTTTCCAATATTTCGTTTTCCGCAAATATGTATACAGTTGACGACCAAATAACTCCAAATGTGAGCGAAAATAGCGTCATAATTAATACGATAAGGTATTGTATATTTGCTGTCCTCAGTTTTATAAGTTTGGTTGAAAATTTTCGTGTGATTTCAATTTTTCTCACTATGCCACAAAGGAAGAGAAAGTAAGTTATTAAAACAACCGAAGTTAAAATATTTCAAATTTTTTAATTAAAATTATTTTAAAATATTTATATTTATGTATCAGGAAGGGCAACATACTCATTGCCCATTTATCATTGATGGCAATACTGGCGACATTTATGGAAGGGGACTATATTCTTCTAAAATTTTCTGATCTGGGCTTCATCCAAGCATCCTACTTGTCATGCATCATTAGATGTTTCATAAGAGGTGATGTTTCATTCTGAAGTCGTAAAAAATTTTGAAGAGAATTTTGCATTACGAAAATTAGTGTTGTTTTAAAGTATGAATATTTCGTTAAAATAATTGATATTTGTTTTAGACACTCTCTTTTCCATCATCTCGTTAAACGTTGCTGCAATCAACTATGAGCAAACAGAGGCATTTAAGAAGTACGACTCATGTGGGGGCTTTCTTGTGTGGCGTTGTATCTCTCTGATTTGGATTATAGCTTTGGTTGCTAACTTACCCGGTGTCCTAACTATCCAGTATTCATCATCATCTGAACAGTGCGAAGAGGTTAAAAAACTGAATTAAAAATATACTTCAAATTTAAATGGCTTTTAAGAAACGAACTGATATTTTGATTTATCACGAAATTTAAATATTTTTATCTACAGACATTTATGTTTGGAAGTGTTTACCTGACATGCTTTTACGAATTCCTGAAATATGTGCTATTTAACGCATTACCTGTTGGCTACATTACTCACAGTAAGAAATTCAATATTTCTATCTGTATTTATTTATTTACATCAAATTTTAATTATAACTTTATTTTTCAGCTTTATTCAAATATAGATCTATTGTGTCAGAATATCCACTTCGTTCAACGGTAATTTGAAAATTATATGAAATTACCGAAAATTTTACAATATCCATTTAGTATTTTAAGTGGAAATTTTTCATGTATTTTCCACAGACAAATATGACGTCATCTGATGAGCAGACCCGTTTTGCATTTTTCCACGGGTTGGCATTTCTCATTTTATGGCTACCTTTTGGAATTCTACTTTTGATTTACAAATTTCACACAATACAAAACATCGATAAGTCGTACCTGCCTGAGGCAGATAGTTCATCATTAATTTACATGTTTCTAAATTTTATGATTCTTTTATACCTTTCGATAAATCCACTTATCAATTTGCATCTAAATCGGCATATGAGTGGCACCAAGTGGTACGGTTTCACTTATCAAAAGAAAATCGAAGTCGAAATAGAAATAGAAGAGAAAGTTGGAGAATGTTCTATCGAACAAGAAACTAATTTAGACAGCCCTGCTGGCCAAATACCTACAATTCATGAGTCACAACCTGCTGAATCATCA
>JAQIXW010005511.1:0-10318 GCA_034700685.1 Willowsia buskii | reverse complement strand
GTTAATGAACGTTGCTAAATTCTTCACGATAAGTCGCACAGCATTAGTCGTTGAAGAAATCTGATGTGCATGTATTCTCTCTAATTGAATGTTCAAAATGTTCATGTACAGCATTTTGATATTCCTAGTATTTTGCCTGTTATTGACTGCCATTGTTTGTAAATGATCATATTATCATTGTTTAAACGATTTGTATTCGGTTGATTAACATACCTTTCGACTGCAACGCTATATAATGTTGCTTGATAGCGAAAGTAACGAAGTACAAACTTGCGGACGATTAATGGTAAACCGACCTCCTGGTGGGCTATGTTGACTGAAGGAATGATGTGCGCATTGAAAACAACAATAGGGATAACAGTGTATGAGTGTGCATTTTCATTTTATACGATTCGATCTCGCAAAAACAATCAGCGAATGATTGAGTGTTGAGTGAGACCTGGGATTCTATTAGAATAAGATGCGATGTAAGCGTTTCACGAATAAACGGTGTGAATTAGCAAAGACTGAATGGTTAATGTTGGAAATCGTATACAGCATATCAGATCAAGAGTTTGTTTTCCTGACAGTACACATTAGCATGCTGCTTTGCAACTATTTCAATTGTCTTTTCCATCTTATCTTCCCAGCATTTTTAGGGCTGTCAGTACATGTTGATATGCATTTATTCAAAAGAATTTATGACATTTACCAAAAAATAGATTGGCTGTCTTAAATTTAAAATGTAACACCAATTTTTACCCTCCCCCCTTTGATAATACTAATTATATACGATGTGTATTTTGTGAACTCACATTCATTAGAGATCAAAACCTTTCTTGTAGATTTTGTAAATGCATTTATTACATGTATAAACAATACGTTTATAGAGTCATTAGCAGAACTTGTCATTCTCTCATGTTGTCATGTTTTCATTTGGGTATTTTGGGTGTAGATTAGCTTAATTTATTTGTGAAATTCTGTCTGGCTTCTCCACATAAGTATCTAATCAAAACAACACTTGTGAACTTAGATAGTTCTCCATCTGCCTCATTGTAATTTCGTAAAGATATAGATTTTACATCCTCCTGCTAATAGGCAAGTGTTCCAGGAAATAAATTTTCCGCTTTATCATGAACGTAACTATTAGAAGCAATGTTATAGCTTAATCATTGGGAGTGGAGGGAGTACGGTGAACTGGAATTGGGCGCTCATCGCAATCTTTAACTGAACTTGTATACCATTTCCTATAGGCCCTAAGCATCTAAAACTAAATTACTAACTATCAAAAACACTGCAGCGCTACCGATTTTCATTTTGTTAAAATTACATACATTTCCTCTGTCTTTCTATAACGAACATAGTCAGCTACTGCTTATATCTTTAAAAAAGAAATGATGTTGTCACTCCATCAACGAGAGAATATCTCAGCTTTTATTTGAATGTTGCATGATCCATTACTGCTCAAAGTATATTATGCCATGCCATGATTCCCTGCCTGCCATGCCACCCATCATCATCGTCACCATCACGAGTCGTTCATATGGATAGGTAATTTCTTTTTATCACGTTATCCATTTTAGGAGGTATTATGTGTTCAAATGGCTACACCACGATAATATGAGCATAACTTCCTATTGCCTATATAATAACCCGTAATATCAGCTCATTCCAGCTTTTGAAGTGATAATGAGGGTAATTGTCAACTCACTACTGCTGCATACATCTTCATCAAAACCTAAACAAGGCTTGAAACTAGCCAAAATCAACGTATCAAGCTCAGAACATTGACACAATAAATCTTTTGATGGATTCAATGAAACTTCATTATTACAATCTATTGGCAGCTGGCTGGCATGCACGTTGACACCAGAAGAAAAGTAAAGCCAAACATTGATGTTTGATGGTAGTTCATCCTCATAACTACATTTTCCATTTACTACTCTTCTCTAGAACATTTGCCGTCCACATTTATGCACCCATAAAAAAGTCACAATGTCGGACCGTATTGTACGTGAGTAATACACGGAGCACCGCTGGCTACAAACCAAACTACTTTTCTACTATACCAAATCTCCAATCTTTATGATGTCTTTTAGCGCTTTGCAAAGTTAAAAATGAGGTGTTATATACCTTGTTTGTGTATTATATTCAGCCCCAAAAAGTAATGGCAGGTGATGTGAGTGAAAAGAGTCAGAAGTTTTATCAAAACTTCAAAAGCATAACCACTTAATTTTTTGCCTTTCATCTTTCATTAAGGAAGAAACTCATTTTGTGTGTGAGGAATAAATCAGTAAGTAGTTTTTATGATTTTAAAGCAGACACCATAGTGTTTTCTTCTGGAACGTGAAATAAAAGAAAGGAATGGTACTTTTTTTGAAAACGATAAAACTTTGTATGAATAAAATATTACTGGAATAATTTTCGCTTTGTGGAAGAAAAGCTCTGAAATTAAATTAACTCAGCTGAAAGAAGTTTCCTTTATAATTTCTAATTAATTTTATTCTAAAAAAATGATAGAACAAAACATGAAAAATTAAATGTTGAATTGACGATCAATCTAGGCATTTTGATCTGCTGCATACTTCAATAGGCTTTTGTTCTATCCAACGAAAAGTCCCCGAGGTTGAAGAGGGGAAAGATTTGCTTACTCAGTATCATCAACCGTGTCGTGCACAATGTAGTATGTTATAACTATAACATAATCTTTGTCTTAATATAGGAGTAGAACAAAGTTTTTTGGCATTCCATACTGCAAACTTTGCCATTGAGTGCAAATACACAAATATTTTTGTGCCTCCGCCACACAGCACGTTTTGATTGACAAGAGGGAAATGACAAAGTGTGTATAGGTTCGGGGAACCCATGAATGTGTTTCACCAAAAGTATTTTTTAAGATGAAAACAATATTGGTGCCGACCTGTCAGGCTTGATCAATGATCCACAGAGAGATGCGTAACTATACTGAACTAAAACGAAGATGTAAGAAACGGCGTTTTCTTATTGTCAAAGTTGATTGAATCGTGTCAGATACATCTTTTGGTAACTGTAAAAGTGTACATCAAAAGCAGTTACTAGCTGTGCTTCAAATGATATTTATTTGATAAAGTATAGTCCATCGCTACAAATATATTGCATTCACTTGCGTTGGTGAATAAATAAACAGGTGAAAATGAGAAATAAAAGAGTCTCAGCCAAACACTTCCGTCGTTCCGTCTCCGATGAGAAAAGACTCATCTTCCATACATTTGCAGCATTCAATCATGCATGAGAATGTGGTTCATCTTGTTTATGGATCCCCAGATAATGCCCGGTAAATAACAACAGCTACAGCATGTCTTTCGTTTTCAATAGAATTGTTTGCTTTGTTATTTCCGAAAGAAATTTGTTTAGCTTCGATGGGTTGATCAGTTAGTACGGTGCGCTTATTGTTGACTGTACTACGTATTGCTAATTTTGCTGTTACAGACTATCTCACTGTTTGCTTGTGCCTCTGTCATTTACTTCTGTCATTGCAAAAAATGTACAATTGAGTATGGAAAAAGATGTGTTTCCATAAAAAACTATGCCTATATAGTCTATATATTAGAGACATATAGGTAGTATCAGCGCTGTGCACTTCGGTGAACATGTTAGTTTTGCTTTTATAGAAAGGAAGCAAAAAAGTGCGGGAAAAGACGTCGACGACGTTGTTGAATAGAATTTACAATTGATATTGATTGGAGAAGTGGAACAGAGTTGGAGTAATAAATAAACATTTTATTGGTAATGGAATTTCGCGTTTCTTTCTCAGTTTCTTCTTGTAAAGAAATTTAAAAAATTATTTCAAGTTACTTTCAGGTCGGAAAATTCGTTAGTGTACATAAGAAAAACGCTTACAAATAACATGGATTGCGAACTGAAAATGATAAAGTTAAAATTGAATTACCTATCGACTTTCCGTAGCGTTGAGTACATTACATGTAAAAAGGGTGCTGAGAAAATCAGCCTCTTTCAGTGTTTGTTTGTTGCATGTGGTAAAGTAAAGTCGGCACTTTTATTCATGTTTGCATGAATGATGGGTGAAAGTAGGTATGAGTGAGAAGGAAAAAAGATTTTGATTTAATTTTATTTAAATGATTCCATTTCCCATTTTATGCTTTATACTTCACTGGGCAATTTCGTAGTTGGTATATCTTCTAGATTGCTCACTTGTTTCTGTCAGGCCACTATGTTCATCAAAACCAAGACAAAAAGAAGAAGCGCACACTTTTCTTTTCTTCATTTAACTCCCACTTGCCTTGAAGTTGAAATTACATTCATCCTTTCATATTTTTTCTCAGTACTAGTATTCTGATGATGAAGGAATGAGCCTTTCATGCATGTACAATAGAAAAAAGGAGGCACAACGTCTGCTTTCCCAAAAACTTTTTCTCCATGAATTTTCAACAAGATCGGAGGAAAGTGGGCACGAAAACTACGCATTTATATTCTGTTGTACTTTGTACTACAAGGTATTAGTCTTTTTTCCTCGCTGTGTATATATGTATTACGATTACGATGAATAAAAAGTGATTTCAGAGAGAGAGAGGGCATTACACCTTCCTCTGATTACTGGACGAGGTACGCTGTAATTCTAATAAAATTGGGAAGATGAGAGAGCAAGGAAGCGGATAATGCGTTTTTACTCCATGACATGAGCTTATAACGATGCAAGATAAGTGGACGATATGTATATTTCAGGAAGAGTGGGGGAAATGGCATTTTGGTGAAATCACATGTTTTAAATGTTTAATGTGATGATGAAACCCATAGCTAGTGACGATACCTGCACCATCCGTGAATATTGTGTATGTACACAATATTATGAGAATATTGTAAGTACCTAGTAAATGTTCAGTTCTGGTTGATAGCGACTGCATTTTTCTCTTTTCTTCCATTGGGGCATTTACTTTGCTAGGGAGAGGAAAAAAAGGAAAGTAGAACGGGTCCGTAAAAAAGAAGACCATTATTTGTTTAGCAATGTTTAGTGGACAGTACATATAAGGAAAGAGGTAGCAAGTAGCCGTAGGAAAAATGCAATAACCCTTTCGAATCTACTACATATACTCATGAACTCTCCCTCGTTCCAGTGTAGTAAGCAACTTGAAAAACAAAACACAAAAAAAGAGCACAACAACACGGTGATATGTATTTATTAAGCAGCCTTTTCCAGCGATTCCATTCCCATCAGAAGCAATGAAAACGAGTTTTTCGCTCAGAGTTACATCCATAAAGAATGAGGAAAGGGATGCTATGAAGTAGTAAAATATATTAGTAATGGTAGTAGTTCTTCTCGAGAACTCTCTTGTGAGCCATGATGACGTCCTCCATAGTCCTCTCTTTTGACCTGTCCGTCCATTCTTTAATTTTTTTTTTTCTCGCTGTAGGACCCTCTTCTTCCTGGCTAGCCTTTGCATATAGAAACACTCCACTCGCGGTGTTGCTGAGAGGAGGATGTCGAGTGCATAAAACAAGAAGTGAAAGTGGCTAGCGGGAGAGAGAGTGCGGAGCAGAAGTGTAAGTAAGTGAAGGAATTTCCAATTGTCTCTGAGAGGAAAAACAAAAGGGAAAGAGCATAAGGAGAATTTTCCTCCAAGTGACGGATGTACATGGTTGTTTTCATACGTGAGAAGTTGTCCTGAAGACTCGAGGGAGACCATCTCCCAGACAAGCAGCATTTTTTGTTATTCTTCTTCGTCTTTATGGTACATACGTATAGTACATGTGCCAGAAGGAGAATAGGAAGTAGAAAAGTAGACTTTATGTTCTCTTTGGAGTACTCGACTCCTTTCTGAATCCTATATATACATAACATTGCGCTAGTTTGTGAAGAAAACGGGAGGAGGAAGGCGCTAGGCTAATGTATTCACAAGACCAAACATCATGCGATGGCGATCATGATGATACATGTTCAAGTTGAGACGAGGGAAAAACGCTATCGATCAACTGTCATTTTATGCATATTTATCTATCTCTGTATCTATCATGCAGCTTTCCCCTACACCATAGCTTTTTGGCGGCGGCGGTGGTGCTGCAGCAAAACTACGAGACAGAGAAAGGGAACAAGGGAGACATGGTTTTTCTCCCTTTCGTATTGACGTTACTGCCCAAAAAGAGTTGAAAAGAAACACACGAAACGCTACACTATATAGCAATGGCAATCAGCAAAGTTGTTGTTAAAATACTTTTTATGTGTTGCATAGCTCAACAAAGAGTTTTCTTGAAATAGTGATAAACACCAACACCACCACCACAACCACCGAAGTAAAAAATGGAGAAAAAACGGAGTGAATGAATATGAAATGCTTTTAGCTGGATTGCTTCGAGCTTGTATATGGATGTTTCCTTCTTTTGTTCACACCGAAAGCAACACCCACTCATGTATTTACTAGCTATTGTACTTGCATAAAACCATGAATGAAATGTAATCTTTTCTATGCAGTAGTAATAGGAGGGATGAGATGGTAAAAGTTGCATTTGCATTGTGTGCGAATGCTTTTCACTCGACATAGTGTGCATGTTGCAAGGATGAGGCAAGCCTGTCTTTTGTTAAGATTATCGCTTTTGTCATGAACAACACAGTAATTATTGCCAACTTATCCTCTTGTCTTGAGTATTATGCAGACATTTTTTTGTTTAATGTTTAAGGTCTAGTGACTACGTAGCATCTTTGTTTTATGCTAGTAGGATGTGTTGTGTGTTGTATGTACAATGAATAGCTGGAGTACTCAAATTTACGATTGACCTATTGCTCTATTAGTAAAACTGACTTTAGGAATTACTAGGCGCGACGACCACATATGTATCACTATATTTACGTGATGTTAGTTTGGGACTTGCTTTTAGCAGTGTATTTACATTGTAATTGGCTAGTTGATCCCGGCCAAATAATGTTGACTTGGGATGGAATATGGAGGCGTTCATTTTTCCAGTAATGGGGAAACAAGAGCAGTAGACAGATAGAGAGAAAGCATAGTTGCGTCGACCATTTTTATATGGCTATAATATCATGGTGTTGTGGTAGTGGTAAAAGTACAGGGAACAATTTTCCAAGTGACATCAAAAGATAATCAAGAGGAGCAAAGTGTGAGGCGAAATGGGAAAGGAAAAGTTTTGGATGCTAGGATGATGGCGGCTGCTGCTGTTCCTAGTAGACGAGTTTCTGGGACTAATGGTTATATGCGGAAGCGGCGGTAGATTATAGTTGTAGACGGGAAGGTACTATCGCGTTTAGTAAAGCTTAAAGTTACATACCTACTTAGAGAGAACATTATAAAACCAGTATAAAATTTTATGTCGGGGTCTCTGCAAGCCATTACTGTGTTGCATCTGTGTAAAATAAAGAGTAAGGCTGGCCGAGTAAGTAGCAACATGTTTGAAAATTATATTGTGTGGGAATGAAAGTTGCAGCGTGAAATCATGTAAACAATGAGCAGAAATACTGGTGGTTTATGTCTAAAATATAATATCAATGGACTTTGTTAATATTTTGGCCATGGACATATCGCTGGTTTTGGAAGTACTTTTTGCAATATGATGGCTTACTATAGGAACGCCACCTGCATTCCTTTTTGTGGGTTCTTTATCTTTCCAAACCGTCCACATAATAATCAAAAGTGAAACATGAATTTTGTTTTTGGCGATATCATTCTTGTGGTAGTCTTCATTTTTACTACTTGATTTCGTGGGCTGGGAAAGTTTAATTATTTTAATTGGCGACACAGCTTTCGCAATATAAGAGAAAACATTGTGCTACATAATGCACGTGACGGTATGACTTTTTGTTGTATAATAAACATTTTTATTTCCAACAAAGTCCGGTGAGTCCAGTTCCACTTCCAATAATTGAAAACGAGAACAAAATATTATTTGTTGTTCATAGTTTTTGGTTACTGTCAAATTTCACTAGTTCCGCTCTGATAATGACGTCATACACTGTCTCCCAATTTCCTTTCACCACTTACAGCAGCAAATTTAGACATGTTTTAGAAATTTAAGTAATTTGACTTGCTTCCTGTGAGCCACTCCTACTTCATTTAATCATTTACCTATTCAATAATCGGGGTAACATCACATACAACGCATTTCACTCCTCCACACTTCATAAAATTGAAACAAAGTTTTTCAATTGTGTTTGGAACATCATATATCTCTCTGCCATTCATGCAGTTGGAAGAGAACTTCATTTGAATCACCGACAAATCTCTGATAAAATAGTTTTGTTAGTTTACAGTTACCCTCATCATTTTATGCCAAATGTATATTTCTATTCCTGAACTAGTTTTGAATTTTGAGTAGGCGCATGCATTTTAGTTTTTGTGAAACAGATTCAGTACAACTGGTCTGGAACAGAAGATAAGAGAAAGAATAGGCTGCAAGGAAATAAAGGAATGCTCAAATCATCACTATCGTACGAATAAATAGAAAAGGGCTAAATTTTATGAATAGTGCAAGCATATAACCTATTTCAAACAATTTCACCACGATTTGCAGTTCTGACTATATATCGGCAAATTCCAGTGGTGGAATGGTGAAAAGAACAAAAAGTTACACAACAGTTACAATACCTGTACACATACACACAGCATCAGCACAATAACAATCAAACTCAAGCCATGTATCGTATCTTTCCCTTTCTGAAAGCGAAACTGAGAAAGTGGAAGTGGTCGTTTATATTTTCGGTTGATTCACTCAAGACTTTTCACACTCGTCCACGTCCGCACCACATCCACTATACTTCTCTTATCAGACGTGTATCCACATGGTCCGCATGTGTATGTATATGCGCGAGGAAAGATATTATGAAATGAGAATTATAGGCGAAAACTATCTCCACAAAATAGTCTGCTTTCTCCATATAATTTCCTGTTTTGTATTCAGTGTGATTGCTTCACACATTTCGTCTCTCTCTCTCTCCCTCTCTCTCACCACCCAAGTGAAAGGAATAACTGAAAATGTCAAGTCATCCAAACACGTACACTATAATGCCTATAGTTTTGTACTTAAGATAGGGCATCAGGGTTCCAAATACAGTCATGCGGACATGTAAATAGGAAATAATGGAATATTGTTGTTGAAATGAAAAGCACAGTTTTCCGTATTCAAGAAGTTGGCAACAAAAGCTGTATGAGAGAAGATAGCTCGTATTTTATAGATATGTACATATGTATTTCTACTATAAGATATGTGAAGTGAAATTGAAATAGTTGATGATGACGGTGTTGACAGGAGCGTTTTTATCATTTTAGTTAGGCCCGCCATCATCTTCCTTGTGATCAGTGAGAGAAAGAAGAAAAGGGAAAACGGATTTGTTGGAGTAGGAGTCATAGTGAAACACTGCACGGTTCATTTCATATCTTGCTCTCTTTTTTCACCGCTGCTGTTGCTGCCATTGAAATGGTAGATTCCATAACGGTTTTTTTTGCTCTAGAAGCATCCTCGTGGAGTGAGTGAATATGAAATGTTTCATCATTTTCTTCTGACTGGCTGCATGGCTGGTTCGTGTGTTGGATGTGAAGGCTTTTCTTCCTAATAGAAGTAGTAGAGCAGCAGTGGCTCAATGATGGGATGAAGGGAAAGTAGTTCTGTGGTTGGCAAAATATAGTATTGCATATATTCTTTTCCTGCTTCTTATTCCCGTTTTTCATGCTTCTTCCTCGGATAATCTTTTCTATAGTGTTTCGGGTCCTTGCTCTTGTCTTCCCTCATTTATCCGAATAATGTTATACTTGTCATCATCAAGCGATCTTACAGTATAATGAGAAATGGCATTCGCATTCGGTTTTTTATGTGTGATTTACCTAAATTCAGATCAGAGGATACGAATGATTTAATAATATGATGACCGAAACGAGTCAGAGTTTCTATAAGATGAAGAATTAAGGATGAGAGAAAGCAAAACCGTGAGGAACCGGTCCCTGGAAGAATTGCAGTAGTCATAAGCATAATGAATTAGAAGAAATGGGAAACGCTTCCTCATTCTTCCATTCGCATGCTTCAGTAATAAATTATCGATTGCAACAAAAATGCAGGAAGACTATGTTTTTGCTGATGGCGGCTGAAATATTTAAGATTTTTTTGAGCGATGTGGATCGGATGGTTTCTTTTTGTTATTAGATCACGATCATTATATCGAGTAATATTATGATTTTGAGTAGTAGTTGCAGTGGTGAGCAAGTTTTGTATTATACATTCCCAGTCTAACTTCAGTATTTGAGTCTACTTCCAACAAAAGCACTTAGTGTATTGGCGGCAGTAGTGGTGTGGTCTCCTGTGGCGTTTTGCCCTGCCGCTAAATTCGTGTATGTGTGCGTGTGTG
>JAQIXW010005510.1:0-10321 GCA_034700685.1 Willowsia buskii | reverse complement strand
AACTCAAGCATACTCTATAGAAACTTTAGGGTTGAACAACCGTTATATTTGCCTACCGGGACCAGTCATAAGACGAAGTTGTTATTTAATATTTCACAAAACTCACGGTTTGAAAGACTTGTTGAGCTTTCCCCATACACTCTTGGACTAAGATTGGACCCAATTGAGCATTCAAAACTAGCTTGCATTTACAATGTCATGCTGACTTCAGCACGAATATGGAAATTTCCCGTTGGACCATATAGGCTTTGGTACTTTCCTGCTTTAGAAGCGACAAACTTTATCAGACGACTGTTTACAATGAGGAATTCTAAGTTTGCCACTATACTATATCGAATCACTTATATGCTCTATGTTGAACTTGAGAAAGACAATGTTCCTACTATATCATCAAGAGAATACATTTCATATCAGGGTCTAACAGAATACTACAACAATCTTGTAGGCGTAATTCGCTGCTCCTTAAAAACTTCAAATTTTGAACTCCAAGTCCTAAACAAATGCGAGCAAATTCTTATCTGTATATACTGCAATCCTCGATCAACATCAGTGTACCGATTTGGTAATGCACCAATAAACCTACTTAACTTTCGTATATTCAAATCAACAGTTGAAGAAATAGCTAATCCGAATAAGTGGAAAACGTACTCATACGGAAGTAAAAGACACATTGTTGTAAGCTTGGCGCCGTACAAAAACCGGAAGAATATATTTCTTTCTTACAGCAACCAAGAGCTTGACTTTGATGTAGCAGTTTCCTATCTGTTGTCCAATATCGGAGGTAAAAATAAGACGGACCTTTTCGAAGGCTGGGAAGAACACCTAGTGGGGAAAGATCTCACTAATAGAATATTTTTGTCAAGATCAAAAGAATATCCGTGGCTTGCTAAGTCGACTCGTATTGATGGAACTTCGAACGGCGTTAGATACCGACCACCTTATGCTGTTATATTTGTGGGAAGCGAATCCTATAATTTTCTTACGTGTTACTCAAAGGAACACATAAGTTTTTACTATCTTTTGGAACCATTTCAGCCAGGCTTATGGGTCGGGATTCTCTGTAGCATTTTGATATTGTCTGCATTAGCTCATAACCGATTACAGCGACAATCTCACAGTAAAAAACAAAACTTTTCAACTTATTCGTACATAGTGAATCTTCTGCTGGAAAGTGGACCATCGGTACCTCAGTGCTTACAAAAATTTAATGATGTAAGACTTGTATTGATGACATGGTTACTTGCCGCAGTTGTGATTACGAACGGCTATAAAGGAATCGTTACTGTAGGATCTGTGGCGCCACCTATGAAAATTACAAATTTGCAGTCGTTTTACAACCTTATTTGTAAACCTGACGCCGAAGGATTCAGCACTTTGGGCACTTTGAAGAAAGTATTTTGGGGTTCTTTAGCAGATATGCTAGCGAAACAGAAAGGGAGTAATCGAACGAAAGACTTAAGAGAAACGAGAGAATACAATTTGACGAAAATTAATGGCTACGAAATTAAAATTTACAATGGATACCAAAATTGCTTCAAAATTTATTCAACGCTGCAGCCTAGATGCCAACGTATATGGGAAAAAATTGAAAAATTACCAGTTTCTTTGTCCATAGTATCTTTTGCGAATCTATATTCTAATATGTTTAAAAATGATAAAGATTTTTGTGGATCGAATATCTACCGACAAATATTAACCGCAAATGAGAAATACTTAAGTCCACTTTTATTTGAGAGAAGTCGAAAACCAGGTATTTTTAATGTTTCACAAGCATATTGGAATTTAGTAGGATTTTTAGCGAGTTTTGGAGAATTATATTATGTCCCTATGAAATCGTCAAATGATTCAAAACCATTGTATTCCACAGCTATAGAATCAGAAATAGTGCAATGCAGAAACAACAGTGTATTTGCCGATACATCTGATAATATTGACTTAGAACTGAACTATCTCCAGGCGAATTATCGCTCAAAAGCGTTTTTTAAGGGAAATATGTCAATCGAAAAGTCACAAGTTGCTTGGATGTTTGATGATCCAAGAGGGTCAAATCTTATTATGAACTTTGTACGAATTATAGAAAATGGGATATATCATCAGCTAGAAAACGTTTATGAACGTCGACGATTCTCAAGATCTAGACTATCTTTTACGAAGAGAAACAGAGGAAATGATGAAATTGTGAAGCCTCTTCCTCTAAATTCTAACATTCAAACTATATTTCTTGTTGGAATGGTAGGCTTAGCATGTGCAGGTATACTGCTGACATTTGAAAAGCTTTGTTCTCTGTTTACCAAATATTCTCACAAAATTGTTGAGTTTATAAGAAAAGCGAGAGTAGTCAATATTCGTAAAATGTTAAGACAAATTTTTTCTTGCTACAAGTGTAAATATATTAGAATTAACTTTTTTAGTACTAGAAAAAATCTTACTGAAAGCTTCTCATAACAAGTCACAAATGTGGTGAAAGTTTAGTTAGGTTCGAATTACAAACTTTTCAAATTTTGGCCTTTGCCTTCTCACATGGAAAGCATATTTTGCCAATGAAAATATTCTTGTAATTTTCTGATTATCATATGTAACCTGAAGTACGTTTTAAGCAATAAAGTATTAACACATCATAATCATTCATCTTGCATGCATTTTTATTCACTTTAAAATGCTCGTTCAGTCACTAAAATGGAATCGGCGGTATAGCAAATTGCTGAATAAGTTTAGTGTTTACGTATTTCTCTTTTAAATTTGCGTAGAAAACTACACTTAAATATGCATGCTGGATAGATATATATTTATGAAATACAAATCAAATATTTTGGTAAACAACTCACTAAATATTTAAGTACTTATTATAAGATCTGTTCTTAAATATTTAGTGTAATAGATACAAAAACCAACCTATAAGCCGATCGTTGTTGGAAAAACAGGATGTAAAATTAATTAGCTCTTGCTTCAGTGCGACTTGAAAACAAATCCAGACACTAAAGACATCGCACATGTAAGTTCCGCAATAAGCTATTATTTTTATGTAAAATCCAATTATCTGAGTTGTAAAAAACATATAGGTGTAAACTTATATGAACACGTCGAGTTCTTTATTATGTTTCAAGTTTTCGCTATAAACTGTGCTGTTATCAAAAAAAGCCTACCTGCTCATGCTGTTCGTATGAAACACGAGTTTTTAATGTTTTTAATTTTTTAACTTTCTTGTTTTTTCGTGAAAAGTTGTCAACTAACTTTTTGTATCCTATTTTTGTTTCTGAAGAGTAATTTCTTGCACTCATAAAATCATGGATACAATCCTCATATACTGGTTGCTCTTTTCACTAGCCCAAAGTTCTACTGGCCATCGTTCAACGACTAAACCCCAAATTTTGTTTTACTGGTGGTAAATTTCGGTTATCGATACGGCCAAATATGGTCGACTTCGTGATCTCTCCTTTCCAAAACAAGATTCACACCCCATTTATAAGTCAGCTTTGCCTCAATACATTCTAATAAAAATTCTAACGAAAAGGTTAAACGCTTCTTTGAAAGTTGTGGATTGGGAACCTCTCGAAAATCATGTTCGTTTTAGACATAGAAAACTTGGAAATAGTCCTTTGATAAGTCCACAATTTGTTGACTCTTTCAACTTACCTTGGGATCAGTGGGTGTCTTATGAAATATCTGCTCAACGACCAGTATATACCTTAACGGCAGAAAACTACTACACTTTCCTTTACTGCGACTTCCCGCGTTGGAAGAAACAACCGATTTATAATTTGACTGTTTTTGTCAATGTGTACACCCATAAAGTTTGGATATTTCTTCTTATGGTGGGAATTTTGGTTTCTTGTTTTCCTTTAAAGAGTTTCGCTGCAAATGTTTTAAATATAATTGGCTATTTTTTGGTACAGGTGGATCAGGCACAAAGAAAGAGCGGCTGCTAATTTTAATTTGGGTTTTCTCTGTGAAACCAATCGTAGATATTTACTCGGGGGACTTATCCAGTGATTTGATTCGACCACCGGAAGAAGAATCAATTGAAACTTTGACTGATTTATATGCCAAAGGCTACTCAATGTTTATGTGTGCTGCTCAGTGACATCATTAATTTTTGGCTATTACAAAAATGAAGATTTCTCGGGTGCTCCAGGCTAGATTTTCAAAATTCAAAAAGCATCATGTTAAATGACTCTTCCGCCACGTTTTGCAGCTTTCAATTTGGACTTTCAATTCAACTGGCTTTCAATTCAAAGTTTTTTAGTTCCGGGAAAATTTAATTTCAAAAACACCTATTTTTTAACGAAATTTTCTAATAACTAAGGAAGCATTTGACTTTTTGGAATTTCGTTTCCTGGTTTCGGGAGTAATTTGGACGTACATTAACCTCCTGTAAACGGAAAAAGTACAATTTCAAAAAAATGCGGGAAAACAGACCAGGCTTGAAATTCAAAAATGAAAACTTTGAGGGGGCGTGGCTTCCTTATTTTTAACGCAAGAGGGTCGAGTAGGGTCTCGTCTTTAAAAGCTCTATAATGTGATTTTCGGCTTTTGCGAATTTTTTATGCCTTATCGTCAATAGTGAGGCAGCTACTTTAGAAAGTGTAAGTTGGATGGAAGTGATGGAACCAAACCACGCTAAGCAAAATTGGATTGTACGAGAACGGGAAATTCACAACTCACACTCACAACACAAGTAACACAACTTGACTAGATAAAGGAGTTCACATTTAGTTGTTGTACATTACCCCAGCATCTCAAACTTAAAGCGCGCGAATAAGTGAACCTGAACTTCTTGTTGCTTTTTTTATTTGTCACTGTTTGTGAGACCGACCTGTTTCATTGAATAGACGGAGACGGAATACAACTAAAAATAACAACTAATCATCTTATCTGATGTAAATGTAAATGTCAGTTGCTTATCGATTCGTTATTGTCGCATTCAGTGCAAGCTACAATTTTTCTCAACGATTTACTGTGTTTAAAAGTAGATACAGTAGTATAAAATATTTAAAACTTGAAGCAATTATCCAGGCAGCTACTTTCTAAACTTTACAATGAAAGTGTCAGTTGATGCATGGCTTAGAATTTTTTAGGCTTCTAACATTTTTCACCATGGTTGATGGAACAAAATCGGATTGTACGAGAACGGGAAATTCGCAACTAGACAGACGCGATCATAGTTTGTGTACATAACCCCAGCATCTCAGACTTAAAGCGCGCGAATTAGTGAACTTAAACTTGTTGCCTGATGCTTTCTCATTTCATTTGTTACTGTTTGTGAGACCGAGCTGTGTTTGATTGAATGGACGAAGACGGAATATCAGACAGAGAACTAACAATTACAAGTAATTATCCAATGCAAATGTCAGTTGCTTATCGATTCGTTAGTGTCGCACACATGCAAGCTACAATTTAATTCCTCAACTTTTTACTGTGTTGACGGTCACAGTTAGCGAGTAAAGTCTACAAAATGGAAGATATCCGTGGAATCCAACATCCGCTGCAAACTCCATTGGTAAATATAAATTCACTGTTTAAAAAATACTTGACAATGTGTTCAATAAAGAAGGTGCCGTTGGTGAGAAGATGTATTCTCGAAGGTAATCTCAGACTTACAGATGATTTTCTTCTTTTTCTCCAGGTTCTGGAGTGCATCTTCAAAGGTTTGGGCGTATCCGACCTGAAGGCTTGTAGACAGGTGTGCAGAGCATGGCGGGAAGAAACTACTCCAATTGTCCGTCCATTAACCCAGGTCAATATTCAAGGCCACAGGGAAGGAAGAGGAGTTGCCGACTTTCTGGAGCTTGTGCAAAGCGAGGCGAGCACCTTCTCAGAGTCACCGTTCGTGAACAAGTTTCAAATCTACAGGCTCAACTACCCCGTGGAAGGACTAGCCTTCTGGCAATTTTGTGGGAGGAACATCAAGTCACTTCATCTCATCAGCGTGTCTTTCGAATCCGACTATGAATTTTTCCACGCCATTTTACGATCTTGTCCCAACTTGGAAGAACTCTTCCTGCAACGTGTTAAGGTTCATCCCGAAGGAAACGTCGGTGACCAGTCAGTGATTTGGGTGGAACCTCGATTTCCACAAAATCGGAATCTCAAATCTTTAACCCTCGATAATGACCATTTTATCGGCCTTACAAGGATCGAAATTTTGAGTCACTTTCCATGTCTTGAGGTGCGTCAAACTTTTCATTTTAATAACCTGTCATTTTCTGAAGATATTAAATGATTGACTGATTGAAAAGCGGTTATGTTTCCGGTTTTTTAGAAACTGAAGCTGAGAAATCTTGAAGTCAACGTTGACTGGGTCTTTAAATCACTGACGATTCTCCGGGAACACGACAACCAAGGATGGCCCCTCAAAAGCCGTAACGTTAATTTTGACTTATTGGAGGAGCCATTTGCAATTCTTCCGTTGTTAGTGGAGGGAAACCTTGCCCTTGAGGAGTTTGAGGTTCGTGGAATTCTAGAATCTGAACATGGAATTATGCTGAGGAGGATTTTGGAAATTCATTCCAACTCTCTCAAGAAACTTACTCTGGGGTCATTATTTGGCTTCGAGATGAATGATGTATTCGCTGGAATAAACAATGTGATGTTCGAGAAGCTGGAGTTCTTAGAATTAAGGTATGTGGATCTGTCATCTACAAACTTCCTCCGCAACGCTCCAAACTTGAGACGTCTTGAGCTTCGCGAATCACGAATCGCTTTGCAGCCTGAAAATCCCAATGATGATTGGGTACTCCCCAGCTGTACAGAACTGGACCTCCAAGATGACCAGCTGGAAGCGGGAGATTTGCGGAAGTTGCTGAGGAGGCTTCCCAATTTGGAACAGTTGGTGATGGGCTGGTGTAACAATGAGTTGTTTGCAAGTATTTGCGAGCTCTGTCCGAACCTGACTTACCTGTACTTGTGGGAATGTGATGTGGACGATTGTGGCATTTCCGGTTTGGATGAGGACGACGTTGAGAAAATCAATCAGAAGGGAGCTAGTGGGTCGACTTGGAGGAGGCCAATCACGGTGGCAAGGGCCAACTTGTCCAGTTTAAAAAGTGAGTAAATAACCTCCAATGCTTAATTGACAAGTTTAATTGTAACTCCTCGCCTTCGACGAATACATTCACAATACTTCTTTTGCCTCCAGATTTGAAATGGTTCCGTTATTCGCCCTGGATTACGAGAGAAAATCCTCTCGGATTTTGTGCGGCGTTATGTGGAGTTCAGCAGCTGCCGCAGCTTCAGCATCTGCACTTGGAGAGGTTCTCGTTGGAAATGGTAAGGCTCAATACTTCGTCCTTTTATTTCAAGATCGTTCGAAAGCAACTTTTAATGGAATGATAACATTTTGTTTCAGCCAATTTGGGAGCGTCTGATTGAGCAGTTGTCGTGGGTGGATCAGTGAAAACCAGTGTTTATTCTTAATCTCAATTAATTTTAACTTGAATTCTCAATGTTGTAAAGTGATAGTTGCTGTGAACTGATATTTACTACTGAATTACTTGTATAGCAATTCTAAATTGCAGATTAAATCTAAATTTTAATCCTCATATAAAATTACACAGAGGTATTTACGTGAAGGAAATAACTTTTAATTAATGTGGTCTTTATGTGAAAGGACAATAAAGAAATTAAGGTATTTTCTTTGTGGCTATTTTGCATTTCTTTTCTTACAAATTAATTCAGCGTTCCCATAATTTTTGCTATGAAAAATGTAATAATTTTGGAGAAGCTAGCAAAACAAGTAGCCCCAATGAATGTTCGTAATCGTAATCCATGTACAGTTAAATAGTTATGTATTTACTACTGAACAGACTAGAATAAAATAAGTGCCTTTTCAGCCTGCAATGATCCCAGTTTCTCCATTCTAACATCTTCCCAAACATATTTAAGCTTGGAATCAACCTTCGATCTGTTGAGCTTCCCAAAAATATGCCCATTTCTTCTAAGGTCATGTATTGTATTTTTTATAGAATTGCTAGCTGAGGTATCCCCAACCACGTAAAGACAAGTCGGCAATGATAGAGCTTATCTTGAGCTTTCTCCAGGAATTTTACCAAGAACTAATTTTCTTTTCATTATTGTCAACACGAATCTCGAACGAAGACAAAGTCAGAAGCTGTCACCACGCCAACTCCTCCAGAATCTTCCGCTCCCATAATAGTCTTGGAGGTAAATTTTTATTTCTCGAGCGTTGATGGTTTTTTTTCTCAATTACTCGTAGTTAGTAAAAAACTGGCATTTATCTTTCATTCTATCAGTCATCTTATTTTCAGCAATGGTCGAAAAGAACTGATTGGGAGAGCACCAGCGTTGACACATTGAGATGGAGCATGATCCATTGGCAACTTTGGAAGAGATCCGGAGGGAAAAATCTCATTGCTCATTTCCTAATGAGAGGAGTGGAGCACAGATTTCGTCTTCGATTGACGGATGACATCGTATTATTTCCTTGGGAGCAAGTCATTGGTTCGTAGAATCAAATGTGAAAACCCGAAACCGATTCGGAATTTGATCTAAATGCAAAGGCCATTCGAGTATTTATGGGAAATCGTCTAGTTCTTTGGATGTGGTGTGGTGGTGTTTGTTGCGAAAAAAATATAATCAATCATCAAACTCGCAGATACAGTGGAGTTGGCATTTATGGAAAAGAGCAGCGGGTATGATGTGAAGCCACTCAAGAAGATGTTACCCAGTCTGGTTATGGACCTTGGTTTTTTTGGTGTCCACGTTACCACCCGTGACGCCAGCTCCATTCCGACTCAAGTTCGGCTTCAAAACCAGAAAAGAAGGAGTCAAGCTCATCATCTGCTACTCCCTGCCACAATATTTTTAATTCTTTTGTAAGTTCTGTATTTGAAACTCATTTTTAAGATCTGTATTTGAAAATCATTCTTAAGTCCTTATTTTTATAAGAAACAAGAGCAGTATACATGGTTCAAATGAGATTTGGATGTGGACTCCATTCAAGATGAAGACGACGAAGATGAAGTTGTTTGGCGTAAAGTACTGGCTCCCACTTTGACCATCAATCTTCAAAATATTTAAAATGATTTTTCGGTTGTGTATTTTAAAATAATTTTTTGCTAGCTAATAATATTAAATATGAAGTGTAAGTGTAACTATTTCTATTCATGAATGAAGTAAGTTGGAGTTTTAAATGAATTTCAGGTCGTATATGGTTATCAACTTTATATTTGAACTGTATATTGTAGACAAAGATATAATATTATGACATATTTTTATTGCCAACAAATACAATACTTTTTCTCGACTTTTAGTTTCATAAACATATTTAAAGCTTATCGTTTTATTCATGAAAGCTAGCTAACTCTGCAAGACTAAATTCGAAATTAAATCTTCCCATGTACACAAGGGTTACAAAATATTTTTAAAGTATATTAGTCGAATAATACATGTACGTGTATACTATGTAAAAACCTAATTTTATAGCACTATTCAAACCTACACATAGTTGCTGATTTGAAGCAAAAACCAAAAGAAAACAATCATCACCTCATAAACTTATTTATGTTATCAGACCATAAACACATAAAACATTTCCAATATCAGTGCCGCCCTTGTAAGTCTGGCTATATCGTTTTGTTTTAGATATCCACTAACTTTGCTTTCCCGAGTTGTAGCTTGTTTTAAATTGCCTGTAGCATGACTTCTGACCAATCCCGACTGAGCTATTCCTAATATTTCTAAACCTTTGTTTTATCATTTTCCAAATATTTACTTGTCTTGCTTTCCTAATGAACCCAACAACTTTGTCTGAGTACATCTTAAACAAACCGCAAGTCTTTTCAATTATCAGGAGTAAACCTCCGCATGACAAACCTGCAATACCGACATAAAATATTGTTTGGATGTTGGAATTTAAGGGAAGAGGTTTCACAATGTCATCGTTTCCTCTGTTTTTCCTCGTGAAAGACAATCTCGGTCCTGAGAATTGTCGACGTTTATAAACTTTCCCTAACTGATGATAAATCCCATTCTCTATAATTCGTACAAAGTTTACGATAAGATTTGACCCTCTTGGCTCATCAAACAACCATGCAACTGGTGACTTTTCGATTGTCATGTTTCCCTTAAAAAAATTTTTGAATGGATAGTTCCCCCTGAGATAATCCAGCTCTAAATCGATATTGTCAGATGTGTCCGCAAACACACTGTGATTTTCACAACGCACAATTTCTGATTCAATAGCAGAAGAATAAGTAATATTTGTAAAATTCGACGATTTCCGAGGGACATAATAAAGTGATTTGGAACTGCCCAAAAACCTTACTAAATTCCAGTACGCTTCTGATATATTGAAAGCAGTCTG
>JAQIXW010005509.1:0-10321 GCA_034700685.1 Willowsia buskii | reverse complement strand
TGTGCATTGATACTTCAAACCGCACAAGCTGCATTTAAATTGATAAACAATGACGTCAAAAGAAGCATCATGGACGTAGTCAACACTCTAGATTTATTTCTTATTCAAGTGCGAAGCTTAGTTGTTGTCGCTTTCCTTTACCACAGAGCTGACAGGTTAATCATTTGTTTCCAAAGATGGGAAGAAACCAGCTATAACAATATAAGCACAAAAGTGAATGAGAAACTACATGTTTTTGTAAATATTGGAGTTGTCTTTACACTGATTTCTGGAATTGGGGAAAACGTATTTTACTATATCATTTTACTTGTTACGGATCCAAATTCATCTCAAGTTGGAGCAGATTATCCAAATATTATTGACAGATACTGGCTAGTTTTTTGTGGCGATTATCACAACTTGACTTCTTACAACAAAACTGTTGGCGTTTTACTTTTTCTAACCGATAAATGGACGGTTTATGCGTGGAACTTTGGTCACGTTCTTATTTCCGTATTTGCAATTTTGACCTACAAGCGATTCGAATCGCTTAACAAACATGCTATGGGAATATTTAAAAATACAAGCCATGTCCTAGACCAATATGTGTGGCAAAGTTTTGTGGCAGCTCACGAAAAACTGGTTGATGATTTGAGCTATTTTAGTGACTTTCTTTCACCAATCATCTTCTCATGCTGTTGCACTGACGTGTTTTTCTTGGGAACGTATTTGCATTTTCTTCTTCAGCCATCCTCAGATTCAGTGATTGACAATTATAGGATCGTTCATAGGTACTGGTCTTCTCTTCACTTTATTTTGAGGAGTTTTGGAATGCTTGTTCTCTGCAGTCGAATCAATGATCATGTTCATGACTTTGGCCAAGTCATAAGAAAATGTCCTGCAGCTTTTTTAACAAAGGAGGTAGTAGAATATTCAAATTTAAGCTTTGAAGTTAAAGATAATATAACTTTATATTAGGTAATTCGTAAACTTTTAATAAAAAAGGTACTTTTTTCTTTTAAGATGGAACGTGTGGAAATGGACCTTCGCACTGAAACGTATGGCTTTAACGGATTGAAGTTTTTTACAATTACGAAAGGTTTTATTCTGAACGCCTTAAGTGTTATTTTGACATTCGAAATAGTACTGCTTCAGGCATATTCCAAACAATGAATTAAATGTTTACTTCACAGTTCACAGTAACAATGATTGTTTTAGTATCTCGTCTCAAAACAACTATATTTTCTTTTCTTTCTCAACCTTTCCCAGTTGATACGGTATACTTATGGAAGCTTTATATTTGTTAGCATTGTATGTTAGCCGAAAGGTTGTCGTACACAGAAGGAAATTTATTTCAGCTGATTCTCTTCCAAATATTAGGTTTCAAGGTTACTAAATATGTAGTTCACATTAAATTGCATGAAATTGTTTGAAAATGGGAGTACATTCATTTGAGTTGTGTAGGATTGTATTGTTTTTTAACTAAAACATTGAAATTTTGAAAGCAATATATGATTTCCATGTAAAAATAAGGCTTCTCCATTGAAGATTATCATAACATTCAGTATCAAATTATCTCGTCACGGAGAAACATTAAAACTTACAAACAACTGATGTTAAAGTTTGGTAAACAAAAGACCTTACACAGACCCCAAATACGAATCTTATAGTACATTGACTTGGTTTCCATTCAATTCAACATTGATGTCTAAAACTGTCTATTCATTTATTTGAACATCTTTTACGGCCGAAATATTTTTATGATGTGATGAGTTATATAGTTATATACTTTGTATCTTCACTATTCAATATTTGCACTTTCAAAATACTTGTTTGTTTCAATATATCAGAGAATGATTATCATGTGATATGTGTCTGTTACTTACTTACTGATAAAACCACCTAAGCCAAAGAGAATTCCATGGCTCAGTTTGTTGACTTTTACTCCTTTGAAGTCTAGTATAGCTCATGGGAGACTTGACTCACAAATACATAAATATTGAAGGAAAAAGTTTTCTTTTAACGATTACTCATTTTGCTGTATAAAAATGTGAAGTTCACTTACCTCACATCGCCCGAATTCATTTGAACTTTTCTCGTTGAAAAAAGGCAGACATATTATTGCATTTGATTTAAGTCCAACATCCCTATTGCGAGAACCTCACTTACTTAATACGGTCATCGCTACTTTTATTATCAGTATCATGTACATTAAAAACTAGTTGCTATTTGAAATACTACCTGACGTAATCTGTTTGTAAACCAGACTATTTGAAATGTAAATGTACACGCAGTTAAATCTCGTAATTCTTCTTCCAAGAAATAATTTTGTTTTCACAATCAATGAATCAATATTTTAAACATTTTTAACTAATGTAGCATGCGATGAATGGAACTAAACACATTCATAGACGGAAACGTTGTTGCAACTTTGTGGAAGCAAAGAAGTTGGGTACCAAAACGCTAATAATGAGTTTAGTTTATCGTCATCTATTAGGCATTCTACAAGTCTTGCTTCAATATGATGCATAAATTATAAACAGGTGCAAATGTTTTTATTTCATTACTTGTTATCAAAAATATTTTAACAGTAGCGGCATAGTTCTGCATGAGATGCTTTGAACTTTTGGACTTTCATCGAATTTCAACTTTGACTTGATGTTAAGCAAATTTCAGTCACAACCAATTACAAAAGTAGTTACACTTACCATATCATGTTTATTATTTCTTTAAGACATGAAAAGCCAATTTAATTTTTCTGAGACAAAATATAGCCTAAACGTAGCTTTCGTATAGTTCACCTATCTCCATGTGTTATTCCCTTTTAATGCTGTCTTTCTTTACTAATGGACGGTGAGGTGATAAAACCAACAGGATAAACTGCCTTTGAGCCAAAATGTCCCCACCGCGTACAACATAATGCGCCCTCATTACGTGGTGAGGTAAAACAATAAAATGTTTTAAGGATCTTTTCAGTGTAACAGTATCGCAATAACGTTTGATCTCCTAAATTCTCACACACAACCTTTTACTTTCTCCAAATAGTCATCTTCATCATCAAAGACGGCTCTCATTCAATAACTTTTACATCAAAGGAAAGCTCAAATTTAATAAACAGAGGAATAAAGATATATCTATGTTCTTTTCTGTTAAGTATGAAAACAACCATTCCAATTGCAAGTATAAACTGTAAGCTTATTCCCTAGCTCGTATCCTCCCAGCGACTAGACTTATTCCACTTTTGAGCACTTTTTTCGGTCTTATGTAGCCCGTTATAATGAATCACTCACCAAAGACATCGCTTAGGCCGTTAGACGTCCGCATACCCCATACTAGAAACCTTCAGTGTATAAAAGGCAACTCATGATAGAGGATGGTTCAGCAAAATCGGCAAACTTTTGGGGCAAAAGCGACTGCGAATTTCTTTTGGTGAAAGGCTTCTTAATATTTTCAGGTCCTTCAGTTCATTTGGATAACAGAAATACTGTTAAGTGAGATAATGTCCGGAAACCAAATTGTGTTTGAACCTAACATTAGAACTCCTATCATAAATATTGGTGAAAGCGAAAATTATACAGAAAGCAGCTTTCCCCATAGAATGTATGACTCCATAATATTGAGGGTTCAGTCGCTGCTTCAAGAACAACCTTACACCATCATGGGTAATGTGACACAGCTTCTTAACGACTCCCAAGTTTCTCGACTAGCTGCCACGGAATCTGATTCAGGAGTTTTGTGCTTGTTGAATATGTGGTTTGGTTTGGATGATGGTGAAGTTCAAAATAATTTTTAATAAGTATTGAAATTTGTGTCCACCATAAAACTAAGTTATGCGAGGAAAATATAAAATTCTTTCTTTTTAAACAGAATTTCATTGCAGTACTGTATGGGATAATGTCTACTGTTGGCCAGCAATATTGGCTGGAACAACAATTAAAATACCATGCTCCAAAGCACTTCAAAATACACACCCACTTAAAGCACCACATATTCAGGGTACTGCAAAACACAGATTTTCAACTTAATGTAGATTTACTAACAGTTAATTTTATTTTAAATTTATTTTCTTCGCAAATCTAGGGTATGCTTTTCGCCAGTGCTTAGATAATGGAACCTGGTCAAGAGGAATAAAATCGAATTATTCCGAGTGTGTGAAGGGTTTACGATCTTCAACAAATGATGTACCAAAACTTCAAAATTTTAATTAATTATTTTACTGAAAACGATAGTTATTTTTAAAATGTTGTTTTTGCTTGTAGAACGATGAACATTTAACAGCATTTGTGCAGTACATGGTGTTTATTGGATCCATACTTTCATTACTATGTCTTTTAATTGCGCTGGCTTTGTTGTGCAGCTTTCGGTAAGTCAAGATGTAACCATCAATGTTTGCCACACATGTATTAATATAAGCAACACTACAAATTTCTATAAAAAAAATATTTTAAGTATCGTCAAAACTACTGAACTACGTAATAAATGCAATCACTGTTATTGTAAGACTTCCAGTTAATACCTGCAATATTATACTAGAGCAAAAGATAAAATAGTAGTGATTAAAAATTAAACAGAAAGAAACTGACACAGCTATTTTGTATTCCTTGTGAAAATTATTTTAAATTTAAACAGTTACAGTTGAGCAGTTTCAGGATTCCAAGTGTACAGAAGTAAATAAGAATATTAAAAATGCATGGACAAGTTTCAATGCGCAATGGAACCAACCATATCGTCTCCAATAGAACAAAGTGCACAAATAAACAATAAATCTTTTAAGCATTTACGCTTTTATAATTCATGAGCAGGATATAATCTCTTAAGTGGTCTGAGGCTCTGTTGAAAGCACGAACTCACCAAGTTTTCTATTTAAACAAACAGGTTCACAATAAATAGTACTATTTTCTGTGTAAAAATTGTACTTTGATACCGAAACGTCTGTGTTCACTAATCGTAACTTTCAAAGTGCTTCCACGAATCTAGTACGGCTCTTTAATCGGAATGAAATTGGTGTCGTTTAATATTCCTATTGGTATAAATGAATCAGTGCCTTCAACCATGTGAATTATATATCGTTACTTGGTTTTATATCTATAGTTTGTATTTATTGCTTATCGTATATCGACATGTTCTGCTCGGAAATCAAAGGAATGTCTTTAAGCTACTTGTTCAATTCGAACAAACTCATGTGTAATTTATGGTTCTTTCAGAAAAGTATGGAATGAACGCATCAAAATCCATGTGCATCTCATGTTGTCTTTGGTCTTACGCTTTGTGATTTTTCTGATCATTAGCGAGCCATTCGTTTTAGAGAGAAGTAGTAGCTACCGCGATAATGTAAGTAAATTATCCTATTATTCTTATACAAAATAGTTTACTACTGTATAAAATACACATTATGTCATAAGTCTTAAGCCCTCTAAATTGTCAATTTTTGTAGAATATTTTATGCAAGACCATTTTAATTGCGCATTTGTATGCCACTGTCACATCCACAAGTTGGATGCTCGTCCAGGGAATCTACCTGAATGGAAAGTTGACAACAAACGTGTTTGGATTTGGTAGTGGGAAAGCATTCAAAAAGTTCTATTTTCTCGGCTGGGGTAAAAACATGTGAAAGCTAAATATCTTTTTAATCAGAAACGTAAAACATAAATATTTGAGTTTGATTTCTAAAACTTCTTGCTTTGCAAATAGTCGTTCCCGTAATATTACTGGGAATCTATGTGACTGCCATGATAGTCAGTCAACATCCGGAGGGTTGCTGGAGAGGATATGCTGGAATGAAAGAGATTTGGATTCTGCTTGTTCCAATGAAAGCTGAAATGCTGGTAATTCGATTATCTACACAATATTGCTTTTTCTCAGAGCTGAAACTGAACACCACATTTTCTAATCATTTCAGTTGAATGGCTTACTTTTGTGCAACATCTTGCGAATTGTTTTGAAGAATAGGAGAGTTACCAATGGGGATTCAGAATTTGCACAAATTAAGTGAGCACAAATCTTTAGTACAATGCTAACTAATATGTTGAAAGCGTGCTCTCATTATCAATGTTTTTTTTGCTAAAAAGATCGGTTGCCAAGGTCACACTACTACTGTTTCCAATACTCGGATTGAATAATTTACTATTTTTGTACAACCCGGGAGGTGAGTATGAAACACTTTACGTTTCCCTGAATATATCTCTGGGATCAACTCAGGTAATTATTTATATATAAATTTACATATATCTATTGTTTTATTCTAATTTGCTAATCCTTCACGTTTCTGGGTTCAAATAGGGAATTCCTGTTGCAATCGTGTACTGTTTCAATTGTACAGAGGTACACAAGGCATTGCGACGCAAGTATGAACGCTATGTTTCCAGAAGAGGCGTCACTAGTGTTTCCGTGTGCAACACTTCTAACATTGGAATGGTGTTTGTAAGAACTCCAGAATTAAATCGACATTCCAGAGGCGAAAACAAAGTGGGTAATGTAGCCGAGGAAGAAGTCTAGAGAGTATTATTTTATTCTGAACTAACTTTTTAACACACATGACATGACATAACATGTGTTTAAAAATATGACAGCTAATTTATATCATGAACTGTTAAATTAAGTGTCAAAAACTTGTAAGGTATATTTGCCAAGAAACTCTACTATATCTGTAATGATGAAAATTCGAACAGATTATTAGTTAACCTTGTCAAATTACAAAATGGATTTACATAATATATTGATATTCACTGTTGGCAGTTGCAAATGTGTTAAGCTAGGCCAACTAAAAGTATGGAAATTATTCTAGAGTAGTAATCTAACATTAAGGTAGATGAATTATTGTGAAAAGCAAAGTAAGCAAGATCGGCTAGTCTCTTGGTAGGGTTTCTAGGAAATTTAATATTCTTTTAATACTAGCTTGTCAAAATGTTAGTTCCTCGGAACATTACTACATAGCCTTAAATTTTTTCAAAATTATATGAATTTTACATTATATGAATACTACTGTACTCATGTTTTATTTCAGACCGTCACATGTCTGGTTATTTTTGTGTTTTCAATAATCACAGGGATTTCTACACAGGCTTAATGTAAACTGTTATATGCCCGAAAAAAGTATTAAAATGGCTTCTAATAGTTATGCATAGTAAATGGGGAAGGATAATTTTATTTTGAGGCAGATCAAGTACCTGTCGTCTGAAGATATACACTTGTTCATTCTGCGACAATAAATTTGGGTTTTTACTGGGCGTCATATCAAAACCAAAACCGTTATATAATTAAGCTGCAAAAGTCCATAAATATCTTGCTGGAGCTTTTTATATCAAAACAGGAGTTATTTTTGACTCTATAGTACCTAAAGCTATTTTAGACCCACAGTTAATTTTGCATACCTATAATCACTCATTTCCGGCAATTTTCTTTCCAAGGTTAATCGGAATTGAGGATTTAAATGACTAATTACTAAATGGGTGGGACTTGTACACCAATTTCCAATATCAGTGCCCATTCTTTAACTCTTATCACAAATAATTATTTTCCAGTAGGAAACTTTTATTTTTTGTAACTTAAAACTTGCTCTCGCTAGTAAACCGCAAAAATGCTGTCAGAACGCATGCAGCAAGACATTTGCCTACGATTAGGGACATTTCTAAAATATTCATTTACAGGATGGTTTATATGGGATAACCGCAATGGCAAATTTACTGTTCGACAAGGTTGCATGTACTACCACTGGCGACTTTGTCACCCGTTTGCATTTAGTGTAATATTTGTTTTAGGGTTATATCTCTATTGTAAATGTTTCTTTCCTTCCATAAAAGAAGAAGCATCCGACGTCCATGAAAAAGTTCATAATTTGGATATCCTCGTTCTTGTCTGTGGAATTGCGTTTTTGTTAATGATGACAATTCTCATGCTTGTCAGTTCATCTCAACATGATCACAGGGAAGACATTGTCGAATTTTTCAACAAAACTTTTCAGTTCAACAATTTATTAAAAGCTTATTCCATAAGACATAATGTATCGTACAAGTGCTTATGGAAAGACATGCTGTTGAGGCTAACCTGTTATCTACCAGTTCCTCTACCAATCATTGCAGCAGTTAGTTTACTTAATAGTGCAGATCCTATGCATAATTTTGTGGAAGACGTATTTGAAATACCTGTTACTGTGTCACCAGCCATCATATTTTTCTTCATTCCTTTGGAAATATATGGAATCATATGTTTTACATTACATGGCACCGTGTCAATATTGCAAGTGCTTGTTGATGTATTTTTGACAGATTACTGGTTCGAAATTTCCATGCCAACAGATCTTATTAAGTTTAGGTCGCACTGTTTCCTTAAGACTAATTTGATTGGTGTTCAAAGTGCAGAAAATTTATTGAAAATGTATAGAAGCCTTTTAGTTCTCCATCGAATCGCAAATCTGAGCTTATCAACAGCCCGAATTGCTTTTCACTCTACTGGAACAATGATTTGTGCGATGGTTTCTGCATTTGCGTGTATTCGATATAATTCTATGCTATCGTCTTCATCAGTTTCTTTGTCAAGTTTGACCACGATGCTATCATCCTTTATAGGGATTTCAGTAGCAGTATATTTTTGCGAGTGTAGTTTTATTCACTGCTTGGAAGAAGGGTCTCAAAAATTTAAAAGTCACCTATTGGCAAGTATTCCTAGAGAAACGCATGTATATAAAACAGCTTTGTCATTACAATTGGTGACACTGAATTTGGGTGGTGGGTTCTTCAATGTAAACAAAAGCACTTTCTTTGATTGGTGCAATGCTTTGTTAAACAACTTGGTTACCATGTTAGTCACAATAAAATGAAATACCTTAGTATATGCATTGATTGAAGCATTTTATTTGTATATTGTTTGTAATCAACCAATTGTTGTAATCAGTCAATTCCTTCATAATGTAATGTATTTATTGTCGACTAAGGTGGAATCATTCCAGAAAATTCTATTTAGCAGTTTTTCTTAATATGTAATACATATGTTGTTGATGCAAGCAGTCAATAAAGAAGCTTTCTTTTTGTCTCGTTTTAAATTTTTGCTTTAATATTTGTGTTGAGTTTAGATAATATACTTATAAAAGTAGTTATCCATTAGTTTACTGCAAATTTGAATACCAAACATGTGTTAACATCGAAACAAAATTGTTTCCTTTAAAGATTGATGTCACTTGTCATGCATTTCGGAAAACGTAAGAGTAAACTAAGAGAATGTTATTTAAACTATAGGATTGCGCGAAATGTCAAAGGAATAATATGCTAATGCCTAAACAAATAAAGCATTTTTTATTCAAAGTTATATAAAATGAGTAGAAATGCATGTTTCATTTTTGTTGCACAAACAGATTTCCGACACATTCAAAGAAAACGTTAATGACAAAGTCTGCAATAGCTTTCTCCACAACTACTATGACAGACCATAATGGAAAACAAAATATTGAAGCTTTAAGAAAATGGATGAACTGATAATGCATTCATTTATCCCACAGACTAATGTGTCCTGTAATGTGCAAATATTATGAGAAACATTGTTCATACATTCATTTACAATACGTGAGTCTCATCAAAATGTTTTTCCTTAATAAAACGCAAAGCACATATAAAATTTGTTTTAGATAAAAGTTGAATATGATGAAAGAAGTAACATCAATTTCTTAGTATGATGGCAATTGCAATAAAATACCAACATTCAGAACTATTGTATGTCTATTTTCTTTTTACATATTATCAACTCTTAAGCCCCTTTCGATTTCAAAAGGTAGGTAATTGGGTTTACAAATTACATAAACGGATGTTGCAACGGGTATGTCAACATAATATAAAATTTTGAACTTAGATTTTCAGGATCCCATATCTAATTCCGATACTTAATTTTCCAGGTATTTTGTGGTCTTAACACTTTCCTGCTAATCATAAGACTAACTGCGGAACTACGGTCATCAATGATAGGCATTCAAAAAGCAAATCCTGTGTCGTTTTTTGTATATTTTAGTGATTGCGCAAGCTTTTTACTGAAGGTCATTATTTTTAAGCTGTTTTTGAGAAATTGTCAAGCGTTTGAAAAGTTAATCAATTTTCTGACAACCGAGTTGTTGATTCCTTACAAAAAGTTGAAGGTATTTTCATAATAAATATTATTACTGTTACATCAACTTTCTATATTTGTAAATATGCAAGTATATTTTTGAAAATCGACAGATTCAACCATTCAAAATTTCTATGCTATTTTGTGGTGTATACACCTTACTTGGTCTAGTTCAAATAGTACGAGCCCCAAATTTAGTAAAATATTCAGATTGGTCATTGGAATGGATATACAGAAGACTTGTTGCTGACGCCCG